>CM019070.1:162998416-163263416 GCA_009667805.1 Leptobrachium leishanense | reverse complement strand
ATCTGGAGCATCAACCAACCAAAAATATGAACCTCAAATGGTTTCCACGCACTGACGAGGCGGCCGCCAGACGTGGCCAAAGCTGGGAGAGTTTGGAAACAAGTTACTGTGACTCATGAGAATGAGCGTCGACGAGCAAAGCAGCAGCCGAGCCGTGGTTTTAGGGAGGGGATCGATCGCTAGGATGGAAACGGAGTGGACTGGGCTCCTGGGTTGGCTTCAAGGTGGACGGAGGGCGCGAAGTGTGCAGAAACGGGAAAACCAAAACCAAATGTGGGAAACGTGCGATGGCAAAATGTTTGTATTTGAATTAAATCTATTGAAACACGCAAAGAATAAAAACCGGCGCCACGTAAACCACGGAGGCGCCTAATGCAGGGCACGACGTTACGGCTGCAGGTGTAGCCTTCCTCAAGAGGAAGAAAATCCCAAACTGCAGCAGGAGTGGCTGCTCCGTGAAGCCTCCCCCGGCACGCTCTGGCTTTTAATTACTTTTATGAAATGTTGGCGTTTCTTGGATCTGCGACACCTGCAAATACCGGGGCTTTCTGAATTCCCTCTAAAAAATATATTATTATTTATGAAAGTATTAATATGAATGTAATATGATTATGAATGTATTAATATATTGCTTACTGATGTATTATTTAATAATTATTAATGTGTCATTAACAAAAAATTATGTGAATAATGTATTATTAGTATTAATATTAATCATTATTTACTATCATTTATATTAATATATTACATAATGTATTATTAAATTAATAATTTATTATTATTTATGAATGTATTAATATATTGATTTTTATTGATGTATTTAATAATTCTTATTAATGATACATTAATTATTAAATACATCAATAAAAAACAATATTTAATACATTCATAAATAATAATATTACTGATTTAATACATTAATATGTAATACAAATGATATTACATAATGAGAAGTATTAATATCAATACATTATTCACTTAATTATTAATGTATCCTTAATAAAAAATAAAGTGAATAATGTATTAGTATTAATATTTATCATTATTTAATATTTATATATTACATATTAATGTATTATTAAATCATTACTATTATTTATTATAAACATTAATATATTATTAATGTAACATTAACAATAAATACATTATTCTCATTTTTATTAGTTACATTAATAATTATTAAATAATATATTAATATGTTCATAAATAATAAATATTAAGGATTTAATAATACATTAATATGTAATATATAAATATTAAATAATGATAAATATTACTAATATATTATTCACTCATTTAATTATTAATGTATTATTAATAAAAATAAAGTGAATACTGTATTGGTAATAATATTTATTATTTCATATTTATATTACATATTAATGTATTAAATCATTCATATTATTTATGAATATATTAATATAGTTTTTTATTGATGTATTTTTATTAATGATACATTAATAATTATTTAATACATCAAAAAACAATATATTAATACACTCATGAATAATAATAAGTATTAATTTAATAATACAATATGTAATATATTAATATAAATTATATTAAATAATGATAATTAATACTAATACATTACTCTCATTATTAAGAACATTTATATTAATATATCACGTTAATGTATTATCAAATCATTAATATTATCTATTATTTTTGACCATATTAATAGTTGTACTATTAATGTATCAATAAATACCGTATTTTTCGCTCCATAAGACGCACTTTTCCCCCCAAAAAGTGGGGGGAAAAGTGGGTGCGTCTTATGGAGCGATATGGCCCAGCAGCTCGTGGATGTGCCTCCGCTCACCTGCCGCCGCCGCGTTCGTCTCCCTCTGAGCATGCGTCTGGCGGCAGGAAGCTTGGGCACTCGCCTGGGGGAGCCACGTGACCGCGGAGATCGCGGTCACGTGGCTCCCCCAGGCGAGTGCCCAAGCTTCCTGCCGCCGGACGCATGCTCAGAGGGAGACGAACGCGGCGGCGGCAGGTGAGCGGAGGCACATCCACGAGCTGCTGGGCCATATCCATATGTGAGCTGGGGCATTATCAATGTGTGAGCTGATGGGGCAAATCCATGCTGGCTGGGGCAAATCAATGTGTGAGCTGGCTGGGGCAAATCCATGTGTGAGCTGATGGGGCAAATCCATGTGTGAGCTGATGGGGCAAATCCATGTGTGAGCTGATGGGGCAAATCCATGTGTGAGCTGGCTGGGGCAAATCCATGTGTGAGCTGATGGGGCAAATCCATGTGTGAGCTGGCTGGGGCAAATCCATGTGTGAGCTGATGGGGCAAATCCATGTGTGAGCTGATGGGGCAAATCCATGTGTGAGCTGGCTGGGGCAAATCAATGTGTGAGCTGGCTGGGGCAAATCCATGTGTGAGCTGATGGGGCAAATCCATGTGTGAGCTGATGGGGCAAATCCATGTGTGAGCTGATGGGGCAAATCCATGTGTGAGCTGATGGGGCAAATCCATGTGTGAGCTGGCTGGGGCAAATCCATGTGTGAACTGATGGGGCAAATCCATGTGTGAGCTGGCTGGGGCAAATCCATGTGTGAGCTGATGGGGCAAATCCATGTGTGAGCTGGCTGGGGCAAATCCATGTGAGAGCTGGCTGGGGCAAATCCATGTGTGAGCTGGCTGGGGCAAATCCATGTGTGAGCTGGCTGGGGCAAATCCATGTGTGAGCTGGGGCAAATCCATGAGCTGATGGGGCAGATCCATGTGTGAGCTGGCTGGGGCAAATCCATGTGTGAGCTGGGGCAAATCCATGTGTGAGCTAAGGCATATCCACGTGTGAGCTAAGGCATATCCACGAGCTGGGGCAGTATATCCATTATTACACTATTTCATTCAGAATATTTATTTTCCGGTTTTCCTCCTCTAAAAACTAGGTGCGTCTTATGGTCAGGTGCGTCTTATGGAGCGAAAAATACGGTATGTGAATTAATGATAAATATTAATACCAATAATGCATTGGTGCATTAATGTATTTAATACCATATTTATCTTAATATATTAATGTATTATTAAATCATTATTAATATTTATTATTGTATTATTACTGTATTTATATATTTTTATTTATTCATGGTCACATCGGCATAGACTAGGAAGTGACTGGTATTTCTCAGCCAGTCCCAGTCTTTGCATTAGGTTCTATAAAAGAGCAGATTGTGTAACCTTTGTCCCAGAGGCAGTGAATGGACACACTATGTTAAAAATCCTCATGTTGTGTCAAGGGGTCCCTGTGCCTCGGGCTTGAGGGGGGCTGCACCCCGTGTAAAGTGTCTTCTTGGATTATATGCTGTGCTGGTCCCATTCTCTGTCGTTGGAGCTGGATCCTCCAGGGATCCGCTGAGCCTTTGCCTCTGGATACAGGTACAGGGTGACAGGCTGAGCGATGCAGCCTCTTTTGTTTAAAAATTAAATCTTTTAACCGATTCTGGGTTTTGTTACCAAGAAAATGGCTAAACACAAAGGAAAAAGCATGAACAGCATTAACCCTGCAGCTGCAATGTAAGGCTGGGAGAAACATACAGCGCCAGCGAAACAACGTAACCGCGAGGAAGCCAAGGATACGTTAAATAAGACGGTCATGGAATAATCAGATTAAAAGGAATCCTCATTAATAATGAATTAAGAGCTGTAAACGTCGATAATAAAGAGCTTATTAGGATATTATTGGAACGTTACATACAATAGACACTGCCCGGCCAAAAAAAACAGTCCCAGCCTCCCGTACCGGCCTATTATGACATGGGGCGGCTTCAGCAACGTAATATGCCCAAAAAAATATTTATTTATTTCTAAAGGATTTCCCCAGGACGGACACATTGAGATTCTCTGGTTCCCCAGGACGGACACATTGAGATTCTCTGGTTCCCCAGGACGGACACATTGAGATTCTCTGGTTCCCCAGGACGGACACATTGAGATTCTCTGGTTTCCCAGGACGGACACATTGAGATTCTCTGGTTTCCCAGGACAGACACATTGAGATTCTCTGGTTTCCCAGGACGGACACATTGAGATTCTCTGGTTTCCCAGGACGGACACATTGAGATTCTCTGGTTTCCCAGGACGGACACATTGAGATTCTCTGGTTTCAGTTTGTTCTGGATTCAAGAAACATTGAATTGTTACAGAAACACAAAGTAATAAAATGCAAGATATTAAAAACACAAATATACAGATTAACCCAGAAAATAAATATGTAGCAAATATAGTCAATGTGTTACATGTTTACAGGTGCATTCTGTATATAGTCACTGTGTTACATGTTTACAGGTGCATTCTGTATATAGTCACTGTGTTACATGTTTACAGGCGCATTCTGTATATAGTCACTGTGTTACATGTTTACAGGCGCATTCTGTATATAGTCACTGTGTTACATGTTTTCAGGTGCATTCTGTATATAGTCACTATGTTACATGTTTACAGGCGCATTCTGTATATAGTCACTATGTTACATGTTTACAGGTGTATTCTGTATATAGTCACTGTGTTACATGTTTACAGGTGCATTCTGTATATAGTCACTGTGTTACAGTTGCATTCTGTATATAGTCACTGTGTTACAGGTTTACAGGTGCATTCTGTATATAGTCACTATGTTACATGTTTACAGGCACATTCTGTATATAGTCACTGTGTTACATGTTTACAGGTGCATTCTGTATATAGTCACTGTGTTACATGTTTACAGGCGCATTCTGTATATATTCACTGTGTTACATGTTTACAGGCGCATTCTGTACATAGTCACTGTTACATGTTTACAGGCGCATTCTGTATATAGTCACTGTGTTACATGTTTACAGGCGCATTCTGTATATAGTCACTGTGTTACATGTTTACAGGTGCATTCTGTATATAGTCACTGTGTTACATGTTTACAGGCGTATTCTGTATATAGTCACTATGTTACATGTTTACAGGCGCATTCTGTATATAGTCACTGTGTTACATGTTTACAGGTGCATTCTGTATATAGTCACTGTGTTACATGTTTACAGGCGCATTCTGTATCACTGTGTTACATGTTTACAGGCGCATTCTGTATATAGTCACTGTGTTACATGTTTACAGGTGCATTCTGTATATAGTCACTATGTTACATGTTTACAGGCGTATTCTGTATATAGTCACTATGTTACATGTTTACAGGCGCATTCTGTATATAGTCACTGTGTTACATGTTTACAGGTGCATTCTGTATATAGTCACTGTGTTACATATTTACAGGTGCATTCTGTATATAGTCACTGTGTTACATGTTTACAGGTGCATTCTGTATATAGTCACTATGTTACATGTTTACAGGTGCATTCTGTATATAGTCACTGTGTTACATGTTTACAGGTGCATTCTGTATATAGTCACTATGTTACATGTTTACAGGTGCATTCTGTATATAGTCACTGTGTTACATGTTTACAGGCGCATTCTGTATATATTCACTGTGTTACATGTTTACAGGTGCATTCTGTATATAGTCACTGTGTTACATGTTTACAGGTGCATTCTGCATATAGTCACTGTGTTACATGTTTACAGGTGCATTCTGTATATAGTCACTGTGTTACATGTTTACAGGTGCATTCTGTATATAGTCACTGTGTTACATGTTTACAGGTGCATTCTGTATATAGTCACTATGTTACATGTTTACAGGTGCATTCTGTATATAGTCACTGTGTTACATGTTTACAGGTGCATTCTGTATATAGTCACTATGTTACATGTTTACAGGCGCATTCTGTATATAGTCACTGTGTTACATGTTTACAGGCGCATTCTGTATATATTCACTGTGTTACATGTTTACAGGCGCATTCTGTATATATTCACTGTGTTACATGTTTACAGGTGCATTTTGTATATAGTCACTATGTTACATGTTTACAGGTGCATTCTGTATATAGTCACTGTGTTACATGTTTACAGGTGCATTCTGTATATAGTCACTGTGTTACATGTTTACAGGTGCATTCTGTATATAGTCACTGTGTTACATGTTTACAGGTGCATTCTGTATATAGTCACTGTGTTACATGTTTACAGGTGCATTCTGCATATAGTCACTGTGTTACATGTTTACAGGTGCATTCTGTATATAGTCACTGTGTTACATGTTTACAGGTGCATTCTGTATATAGTCACTGTGTTACATGTTTACAGGTGCATTCTGTATATAGTCACTATGTTACATGTTTACAGGCGTATTCTGTATATAGTCACTGTGTTACATGTTTACAGGCACATTCTGTATATAGTCACTGTGTTACATGTTTACAGGTGCATTCTGTATATAGTCACTATGTTACATGTTTACAGGCGCATTCTGTATATAGTCACTGTGTTACAGGTTTACAGGTGCATTCTGTATATAGTCACTGTGTTACATGTTTACAGGCACATTCTGTATATAGTCACTGTGTTACATGTTTACAGGTGCATTCTGTATATAGTCACTGTGTTACATGTTTACAGGTGCATTCTGTATATAGTCACTGTGTTACACGTTTACAGGAGCATTCTGTATATAGTCACTGTGTTACATGTTTACAGGTGCATTCTGTATATAGTCATTGTGTTACATGTTTACAGGTGCATTCTGTATATAGTCACTATGTTACATGTTTACAGGCGCATTCTGTATATAGTCACTGTGTTACATGTTTACAGGCGCATTCTGTATATAGTCACTGTGTTACATGTTTACAGGTGCATTCTGTATATAGTCACTGTGTTACATGTTTACAGGAGCATTCTGTATATAGTCACTGTGTTACATGTTTACAGGTGCATTCTGTAGTCACTGTGTTACATGTTTACAGGTGCATTCTGTATATAGTCACTGTGTTACATGTTTACAGGCGCATTCTGTATATAGTCACTGTGTTACATGTTTACAGGCGCATTCTGTATATAGTCACTATGTTACATGTTTACAGGCGCATTCTGTATATAGTCACTGTGTTACATGTTTACAGGTGCATTCTGTATATAGTCACTGTGTTACATGTTTACAGGTGCATTCTGTATATAGTCACTGTGTTACATGTTTACAGGTGCATTCTGTATATAGTCACTGTGTTACATGTTTACAGGTGCATTCTGTATATAGTCACTGTGTTACATGTTTACAGGCGCATTCTGTATATAGTCACTGTGTTACATGTTTACAGGCGCATTCTGTATATAGTCACTGTGTTACATGTTTACAGGCGCATTCTGTATATAGTCACTGTGTTACACAGCTTTTGGGTAGAATGAATTGAAAAGGGAATTTTTGGGGATTATTAAAGATGTCATCAGGTCATGTGACTCACCGAATGAGTAATGGTTTTTTTCTCCCATGATGGCACAGCGGGCATATTCCAAGATGGCAATGCCAGGATTCATTGGGCTCAAACTGTGCAAGAGTGGTTGAGGGAGCATGAGACATCATTTCCACACATGGATTGGCCACCGCACAGTCCAGACCTTACCCTCATTGAGCTTAATCTTTGGGATAATGTGCTGGAGAAGACTTTACGAAGCGCCGCGACTCTCCCATCATCAATACAAGATCTTGCCACAAATTAATGCCACTCTGGACGGGAATTAATGCTGTGACATGGCATGAGGTTATCGACACGATGCCGCGGCGAATGCGTGACAGACACTGACGCAATCACAGCAAAACAATGCCACGGCGAATGAGTGCCGCAATCACAGCAAAACAATGCCACGGCGAATGAGTGCCGCAATCACAGCAAAACAATGCCACGGCGAATGAGTGCCGCAATCACAGAAAAATGATGCTGCGGCGAATAAGTGCCGCAATCACAGCAAAACAATGCCACAGAGAAGGAGTGCCGCAATCACAGAAAAATGATGTTGCGGCGAATGAGTGCCGCAATCACAGCAAAACAATGCCACGGCGAATGAGTGCCACAATCACAGCAAAACAATGCCACGGCGAATGAGTGCCGCAATCACAGCAAAACAATGCCACGGCGAATGAGTGCCACAATCACAGCAAAAGGCAACACAACCACATATTACAGGTGGGGACTTTATTTTAGGTGACTGTTCTGACCAAACTGGCTTCTTTAATAATCCCCAAAATTTCCCTTTTCAATTCATTCGACCCAAAAGCTGTGTCCATCAATCTGTCCCGATACGATTATTAAGCGCATTAATGCACGGCTGTTAGACGCCGGGCAGTGATACACCTCGCATGGTCCATATGGACACGTCTGCACATTGTCCTCTCCTTGACGCGGATAGCCTGGATCTTATTCCATGTTCCTTTAATAAAACATATTAAAATAGCGGAATTTCCTCATAAAGCAAACGTTTTATAACCAGAACAGAACTGAAATATAAAACCCCCGGAAGCATCTGGAACGCATTACTGGGGCCATTAAAGCCCATACGCTAATTATTTCCTTTTCTAGACCCAAAGCGCGGCGCTCCACCATTAGGTGAAGTGATTTCATTGCCGGCGACGTCCGGGGACTGGAAGAGAATCCGGCAACACGTTTATTAGGAACAGTTTGCGTTTTGCACAAATGCTACGTTTCCGCACAGAGAAATAAGGAGACGTTCGCCGTGGTTCGGGTGGTGACGAGGGTCGGTCTACGGGGACGTAAGGCGACCTTCATTAAAACCGGCCCTTTGGGGAGGGAACTTGCTGAAAATCTGAACTAATTTACAGCCCCGGCACCGGATCCCCCTGGGTCAGAGCACCGAGAGCAAGTCAACCTCAATTTCCGACATGAAGTCGTGGAGGGGGGGGGGACGGACGATTCTGCTGCTCATGGAACCCCCGGCAGAATTCATCAAGCTCCCCCATTAGAGAATACATTAAGGCTACATTGAAAATACATTTTGGGAACCTTCCAGGCGACGTCGAGTGAGAAGCCGTATGGTGGAGACCTTTGTGATGGGGTCTGAACTTTAAAAAACATGGCGTGAGGCTTTCAAGATGCAATGTAGGACTAAGAGCCGGCGTGGCGCCCCAGGGGCCACGAGCTGTCCTGGTCTATCTGCTAAATGTCGAGGTCTTTCCAGCAGGAGCCCATCCAGTCAATGCATATCCTAAGTTGTGCTTACATATTTTTACGGTGTCCTTTGGAGGTTTCCAGGAGAACTCCGACATGAAGATTGCATGTGAAGGCCCAGAAGCCTCCACACTCTCCCCAGGAGACCGGCCAACAGGGACATCGCACCACGTTGAGGCTGCACGTATCTGCAGAGAACGGTCCGACGTGGCTCGGCGTATTTTAAATGTCAGCCTTGTGTGACGCTCAATGAACCTGACAGAACATCCTATGGAGAACCTGCAGGCGAGCGATGGCTGAACAGAAAGACACCCAGAGAAAGATCACTCCGGAGCAGCAACGCCAACTCACATTCATGTCATGTTACGCCTGACTGACACCACCCAACCGGCACAAGAGATGTTTCACCGTTTTATAATTCTCGATCACTGAAAAAAATCTATTTATCGGAGAATTTGTCGCTTTAATATTTTCCAGAGAGGTTTTATAATCTCCAGCCTCCTCCTCTCTCGTCACTGTCAAGTAAAGAGATTTTCCAAGCTTTCCCAAAGTCCTAGAGTGGGTAGCGAGTGGATCTATGTAATGAGTGGATCCATGTAACAAGTGGATCCATGTGACCAGTGGATCCATGTGACCAGAGTGTCAATGTAGTGTAATAAGTGGGTCCATGTGAGGAGAGGGTCAATGTAATGAGTGGATCCATGTGACGAGAGGAGCAATGCAATGATTGGATCCATGTGACGAGAGGGTCAATGTAATGAGTGGATCCATGTGACGAGAGGGTCAATGTAATGAGTGGATCCATGTGACAAGAGGACGAATGCAATGAGTGGATCCATGTGACGAGAGGATCAATGCAATGAGTGGATCCATGTGACGAGAGGGTCAATGTAATCAGTGGATCCATGTGACAAGAGGGTCAATGTAACGAGTGGATTTGTGTAACAAGCGGGTCATGTGATAAAAGGGTCAATATAATGAGCGGATCCATGTGGAGAGAGGGTCAATGTAATGAGTGGATCCATGTGACGAGAGGGTCAATGTAATGAGTGGATCCATGTGACGAGAGGGTCAATGTAATGAGCGGATCAATGTGATGAGAGGGTCAATGTAATGAGCGGATCCATGTGGCGAGAGGGTCAATGTAACGAGTGGATCCAAGTAACGAGAGGGTTTATGTAACGAATGGGTCCATGTACAGAGAGGGTCTATGTAATGAATGGATACATTTGACGAGAGGGTCAATGTAATGAGCGGATCCATGCGACGAGAGGGTCAATGTAATGAGTGGATCCATGTGACAAGAGGGTCAATGTAACGTGTGGATTTGTGTAACAAGCGGGTCATGTGATAAAAGGGTCAATGTAAGGAGTGGATCTATATGGTGAGAGGGTCAATGAAATGAGTGGATCCATGTGGCGAGAGGGTCAATGTAAAGAGTGGATCTATATGGTGAGAGGGTCAATGAAATGAGTGGATCCATGTGGCGAGAGGGTCAATGAAATGAGTGGATCCATGTGGCGAGAGGGTCAATGTAAAGAGTGGATCTATATGGTGAGAGGGTCAATGAAATGAGTGGATCCATGTGGCGAGAGGGTCAATGAAATGAGTGGATCCATGTGGCGAGAGGGTCAATGTAATGAGTGGAGCTATATGGTGAGAGGGTCAATGAAATGAGTGGATCCATGTGTCGAGAGGGTCAATGAAATGAGTGGATCCATGTGTCGAGAGGGTCAATAAAATGAGTGGATCCATGTGGCGAGAGGGTCAATGTAACGAGTGGATCCATGTAACGAGAGGGTTTATGTAACGAATGGGTCCATGTACCGAGAGGGTCTATGTAATGAATGGATCCATGTAACGAGAGGGTCTATGTAATGAATGGATCCATGTGACGAGAGGGTCTATGTAATGAATGGATACATGTGATGAGAGGGTCTATGTAATGAATGGATACATGTGATGAGAGGGTCAATGTAATGACTGGATCCATGTGGCGAGAGGGTCAATGTAATGAGTGGATCCATGTGGCGAGAGGGTCAATGAAATGAGTGGATCCATGTAACGAGACGGTCTATGCAACGAATGGATCCATGTAATGAGTGGATCCATGAGACAAGAGGGTCAATGTAACGAGTGGGTCCAAATTAAGAGAGGGTTCATGTGACTAGTGGCTTCTTGTAAAGAGTAGATCCATGTGACGAGCGGACTCATTTAACGATTGGGTCATAAAACAATGCTGAATTAAAAGGTTTTCCTAGTGGATGTTACAGTTTACCTTAATGAATCCAGCCGGTAAAGGAAGCATTTGGGGCCTGATGGGATCCACCCTAAATTATTAAAAGAGCTCAGTGATGTAATAGCAAAGCCGTTAACAGATTTATTTAACCAATCCTTGTTAACGGGAGTCGTCCCAGAAGACTGGAAATTAGCAAATGTTGTGCCCATTTACAAGAAGGGTAGTAGGGAGGAATCGGGGAACTATAGGCCAGTTAGTCTTACGTCAGTAGTGGGGAAATTAATGGAAACCATGTTAAAGGAAAGGATTGTTGAACATCTAAAAACACATAGATTACAGGATCAGAAACAACATGGGTTTACCTCAGGGAGATCATGCCAAACTAATCTTATTGATTTTTTTGATTGGGTAACACAAATAATAGACACAGGTGGTGCAGTAGACATTGCTTATTTAGATTTCAGTAAGGTTTTTGATACTGTTCCGCATAGAAGCTTATCAATAAATTGCAATCTTTGAGCTTGGATTCCAATATTGTTGAATGGATTAGGCAGTGGCTGAGTGACAGACAACAGAGGGTTGTGGTAAATGGAGTTTATTCGGCGCAAGGTCTTGTTACCAGTGGGGTACCTCAGGGGTCAGTACTTGGACCCATTCTCTTTAATATTTTTATTAGTGATATTGCAGAAGGTATTAATGGAAAAGTATGTCTTTTTGCTGATGACACAAAGATTTGCAACAGGGTTGACGTTCCTGGAGGGATCAGCCAAATGACAAATGATTTAGGTAAACTAAAAAAATGGTGGGAGTTGTGACAATTGAGTTTTAATGTGGATAAGTGCAAGATAATGCACCTGGGACGTAAAAACCCAAGGGCTGAATATAGAATATTTGATACATCTGAGGGTTGGGATTTAGGGGTTATTATTTCAGAGGATCTAAGGGTAAGTAGTCAATGTAATAGAGCAGCAGGAAATGCTGGCAGAATGCTTGGAAATGCTGGCAGAATGCTTGGTTGTGTAGGGAGAGCCTGTATTAGCAGTAGGAAAAGGGAAGTGCTCATGCCACTGTACAGAGCACTGGTGAGACCTCACTTGGAGTACTGTGTGCAGTACTGGAGACCGTATCTCCAGAAGGATATAGACATCTTAGAGAGAGTTCAGAGAAGGGCGACTAAAATGGTGTACGGCTTGAAGGAGAAAAGTTACCAGGAAAGGCTTAATGATCTTAACATGTACAGCTTGGAAAAAAGACGAGACAGAGGAGATATGATAGAAACATTTAAATACGTAAAGGGAATCCACAAGGTAGAGGAAGGGAGTATATTTAAACGGAAACAAAGTAGCAAAACAAGAGGACATAGTCTTAGATTAGAGGGGCAAAGGTTTAAAAGTAACATCAAGAAGCATTATTTTACTGAGAGGGTGGTGGATACATGGAACAGTCTTCCAGTAGAAGTGGTAGAGGCCAAAACAGTAATTGAATTTAAGCAGGCATGGGATAGGCATAAGGCTATCCTAAACAAAAGATAAATCCAGGTCAAGTATCCATATAATTGGGCGACTAGATGGGCCGAAAGGTTCTTATCTGACCACATTTTTCTATGTTTCTATTTTAGCAGCTGAAACTATTTATTGTCCGTCTATAGGAGTTTAATTCTGAATATGCAGTGATAGAACATGGAGAAAACAGCCGCCAAGGGCCAGGATCAGCAGATTCACAGACGAGACGATTGAGAAAACGATCACATCCAAACCATCTGTTACAGGAGCTGAGAGACACCGCGAGATACCAGACATTACAGGACGTATCTACCAGGAACGCAAAGACAGAGGAGATCACATTGTGTCACGCCTCAACACGAACACCATCAACTGCAGGACAGATGGACGGACAAATGAATGAATGAATGAACAGAGAGACAGATTGGCAAAAAGGCAAACTGATATACAGGTAAACAAATAAAAGATAAAAAAATATGGATCAGAAGGACAGACAAAGATACATACATAAACAGACAGATAAAAATACACAAACAGAAAGAGATTGCCATCTCTCTCCAGCATTATATCCGTCTCTCTCCAGCATTATATCCGTCTCTCTCCAGCATTATATCCGTCTCTCTCCAGCATTATATCCGTCTCTCTCCAGCATTATATCCGTCTCTCTCTCTCCTGCATTATATCCGTCTCTCTCCAGCATTATATCCGTCTCTCTCTCTCCTGCATTATATCCGTCTCTCTCCTGCATTATATCCGTCTCTCTCCAGCATTATATCCGTCTCTCTCCAGCATTATATCCGTCTCTCTCCAGCATTATATCCGTCTCTCTCTCTCCTGCATTATATCCGTCTCTCTCCTGCATTATATCCGTCTCTCTCTCTCCTGCATTATATCCGTCTCTCTCCAGCATTATATCCGTCTCTCTCTCTCCAGCATTATATCCGTCTCTCTCTCTCCTGCATTATATCCGTCTCTCCCTCTCCTGCATTATATCCGTCTCTCTCTCTCCTGCATTATATCCGTCTCTCCCTCTCCTGCATTATATCCGTCTCTCCCTCTCCTGCATTATATCCGTCTCTCTCTCTCCTGCATTATATCCGTCTCTCTCTCCTGCATTATATCCGTCTCTCTCTCTCCAGCATTATATCCGTCTCTCTCTCTCCAGCATTATATCCGTCTCTCTCCAGCATTATATCCGTCTCTCTCCAGCATTATATCCGTCTCTCCCTCTCCTGCATTATATCCGTCTCTCTCTCTCCTGCATTATATCCGTCTCTCTCCAGCATTATATCCATCTCTCTCCAGCATTATATCCGTCTCTCCCTCTCCTGCATTATATTCGTCTCTCTCTCTCCTGCATTATATCCGTCTCTCTCCAGCATTATATCCGTCTCTCCCTCTCCTGCATTATATCCGTCTCTCCCTCTCCAGCATTATATCCGTCTCTCTCTCTCCTGCATTATATCCGTCTCTCTCCTGCATTATATCCGTCTCTCCTGCATTATATCCGTCTCTCTCCAGCATTATATCCGTCTCTCTCCTGCATTATATCCGTCTCTCTCTCTCCTGCATTATATCCGTCTCTCTCCTGCATTATATCCGTCTCTCTCTCTCCAGCATTATATCCGTCTCTCCCTCTCCAGCATTATATCCGTCTCTCCCTCTCCTGCATTATATCCGTCTCTCTCCTGCATTATATCCGTCTCTCTCTCTCCTGCATTATATCCGTCTCTCTCCAGCATTATATCCGTCTCTCCCTCTCCAGCATTATATCCGTCTCTCTCTCTCCTGCATTATATCCGTCTCTCTCCTGCATTATATCCGTCTCTCTCTCTCCTGCATTATATCCGTCTCTCTCCTGCATTATATCCGTCTCTCCCTCTCCAGCATTATATCCGTCTCTCCCTCTCCAGCATTATATCCGTCTCTCCCTCTCCTGCATTATATCCGTCTCTCTCTCTCCTGCATTATATCCGTCTCTCTCCAGCATTATATCCGTCTCTCTCTCTCCTGCATTATATCCGTCTCTCTCCAGCATTATATCCGTCTCTCCCTCTCCTGCATTATATCCGTCTCTCTCTCTCCTGCATTATATCCGTCTCTCTCCAGCATTATATCCGTCTCTCTCCAGCATTATATCCGTCTCTCTCCAGCATTATATCCGTCTCTCCCTCTCCTGCATTATATCCGTCTCTCTCTCTCCAGCATTATATCCGTCTCTCCCTCTCCTGCATTATATCCGTCTCTCTCCTGCAGTATATCCGTCTCTCTCTCTCCTGCATTATATCCGTCTCTCTCCTGCATTATATCCGTCTCTCTCTCTCCAGCATTATATCCGTCTCTCTCCTGCATTATATCCGTCTCTCTCCTGCATTATATCCGTCTCTCCTGCATTATATCCGTCTCTCTCTCTCCAGCATTATATCCGTCTCTCTCTCCAGCATTATATCCGTCTCTCTCCAGCATTATATCCGTCTCTCTCTCTCCAGCATTATATCCGTCTCTCTCCAGCATTATATCCGTCTCTCTCTCTCCAGAATTATATCCGTCTCTCTCCAGCATTATATCCGTCTCTCTCTCTCCTGCATTATATCCGTCTCTCCTGCATTATATCCGTCTCTCTCTCTCCTGCATTATATCCGTCTCTCCCTCTCCTGCATTATATCCGTCTCTCTCTCTCCAGCATTATATCCGTCTCTCTCTCTCCAGCATTATATCCGTCTCTCTCTCTCCAGCATTATATCCGTCTCTCTCTCCTGCATTATATCCGTCTCTCTCTCTCCAGCATTATATCTGTCTCTCTCTCCAGCATTATATCCGTCTCTCTCTCCTGCATTATATCCGTCTCTCTCTCCAGCATTATATCCGTCTCTCTCTCCTGCATTATATCCGTCTCTCCCTCTCCTGCATTATATCCGTCTCTCTCTCTCCTGCATTATATCCGTCTCTCTCTCCTGCATTATATCCGTCTCTCTCTCTCCTGCATTATATCCATCGCTCTCCTGCATTATATCCGTCTCTCTCTCTCTCCTGCATTATATCCATCTCTCTCTCCTGCATTATATCCGTCTCTCTCTCCTGCATTATATCCGTCTCTCCCTCTCCTGCATTATATCCGTCTCTCCCTCTCCTGCATTATATCCGTCTCTCCTGCATTATATCCGTCTCTCCTGCATTATATCCGTCTCTCTCCTGCATTATATCCGTCTCTCTCTCTCCAGCATTATATCCGTCTCTCTCTCCTGCATTATATCCGTCTCTCCTGCATTATATCCGTCTCTCTCCTGCATTATATCCGTCTCTCTCTCCTGCATTATATCCGTCTCTCTCTCTCCAGCATTATATCTGTCTCTCTCTCCAGCATTATATCCGTCTCTCTCTCCTGCATTATATCCGTCTCTCTCTCCAGCATTATATCCGTCTCTCTCTCCTGCATTATATCCGTCTCTCCCTCTCCTGCATTATATCCGTCTCTCTCTCTCCTGCATTATATCCGTCTCTCTCTCCTGCATTATATCCGTCTCTCTCTCTCCTGCATTATATCCATCGCTCTCCTGCATTATATCCGTCTCTCTCTCTCTCCTGCATTATATCCATCTCTCTCTCCTGCATTATATCCGTCTCTCTCTCCTGCATTATATCCGTCTCTCCCTCTCCTGCATTATATCCGTCTCTCCCTCTCCTGCATTATATCCGTCTCTCCTGCATTATATCCGTCTCTCCTGCATTATATCCGTCTCTCCTGCATTATATCCGTCTCTCCTGCATTATATCCGTCTCTCTCCTGCATTATATCCGTCTCTCTCTCTCCAGCATTATATCCGTCTCTCTCTCTCCAGCATTATATCCGTCTCTCTCTCCTGCATTATATCCGTCTCTCCTGCATTATATCCGTCTCTCTCCTGCATTATATCCGTCTCTCCCTCTCCTGCATTATAGCCGTCTCTCTCTCTCCTGCATTATATCCGTCTCTCCTGCATTATATCCGTCTCTCCTGCATTATATCCGTCTCTCTCCTGCATTATATCCGTCTCTCTCTCTCCAGCATTATATCCGTCTCTCTCTCTCCAGCATTATATCCGTCTCTCTCTCCTGCATTATATCCGTCTCTCTCTCCTGCATTATATCCGTCTCTCTCTCCTGCATTATATCCGTCTCTCCCTCTACTGCATTATATCCGTCTCTCTCTCTCCTGCATTATATCCGTCTCTCTCTCCTGCATTATATCCGTCTCTCTCTCTCCTGCATTATATCCGTCTCTCCCTCTCCTGCATTATATCCGTCTCTCTCTCTCCAGCATTATATCGTCTCTCTCTCTCCAGCATTATATCCATCTCTCTCTCCTGCATTATATCCGTCTCTCCTGCATTATATCCGTCTCTCCCTCTCCTGCATTATATCCGTCTCTCTCCAGCATTATATCCGTCTCTCTCCAGCATTATATCCGTCGCTCTCCAGCATTATATCCGTCTCTCCCTCTCCTGCATTATATCCGTCTCTCCCTCTCCTGCATTATATCCGTCTCTCCTGCATTATATCCGTCTCTCCCTCTCCTGCATTATATCCGTCTCTCCCTCTCCAGCATTATATCCGTCTCTCTCCAGCATTATATCCGTCTCTCTCCAGCATTATATCCGTCTCTCTCCAGCATTATATCCGTCTCTCCCTCTCCTGCATTATATCCGTCTCTCCTCTCCTGCATTATATCCGTCTCTCCCTCTCCTGCATTAGATCCGTCTCTCCTGCATTATATCCGTCTCTCTCCTGCATTATATCCGTCTCTCTCTCTCCAGCATTATATCCGTCTCTCTCTCTCCAGCATTATATCCGTCTCTCTCTCTCCAGCATTATATCCGTCTCTCTCTCTCCAGCATTATATCCGTCTCTCCCTCTCCTGCATTATATCCGTCTCTCCTCTCCTGCATTATATCCGTCTCTCCCTCTCCTGCATTAGATCCGTCTCTCCTGCATTATATCCGTCTCTCTCCTGCATTATATCCGTCTCTCTCTCTCCAGCATTATATCCGTCTCTCCCTCTCCTGCATTATATCCGTCTCTCTCTCTCCAGCATTATATCCGTCTCTCTCCTGCATTATATCCGTCTCTCTCTCTCCAGCATTATATCCGTCTCTCTCTCCTGCATTATATCCGTCTCTCTCTCTCTCCAGCATTATATCCGTCTCTCCTGCATTATATCCGTCTCTCTCTCCTGCATTATATCCGTCTCTCTCTCCTGCATTATATCCGTCTCTCTCTCCTGCATTATATCCGTCTATCTCCTGCATTATATCCGTCTCTCTCCAGCATTATATCCGTCTCTCTCTCCTGCATTATATCCGTCTCTCTCTCCTGCATTATATCCGTCTCTCTCTCTCCTGCATTATATCCGCTCTCTCCTGCATTATATCCGTCTCTCTCTCTCTCCTGCATTATATCCGTCTCTCCTGCATTATATCCGTCTCTCTCTCCTGCATTATATCCGTCTCTCTCTCCTGCATTATATCCGTCTCTCTCTCCTGCATTATATCCGTCTATCTCTCCTGCATTATATCCGTCTATCTCCTGCATTATATCCGTCTCTCTCCAGCATTATATCCGTCTCTCTCTCCTGCATTATATCCGTCTCTCTCTCCTGCATTATATCCGTCTCTCTCTCTCCTGCATTATATCCGTCGCTCTCCTGCATTATATCCGTCTCTCTCTCTCTCCTGCATTATATCCGTCTCTCCTGCATTATATCCGTCTCTCTCTCCTGCATTATATCCGTCTCTCTCTCCTGCATTATATCCGTCTCTCTCTCCTGCATTATATCCGTCTCTCCCTCTCCTGCATTATATCCGTCTCTCCCTCTCCTGCATTATATCCGTCTCTCCCTCTCCTGCATTATAGCCGTCTCTCCCTCTCCTGCATTATAGCCGTCTCTCCCTCTCCTGCATTATATCCGTCTCTCCTGCATTATATCCGTCTCTCTCCGGCATTATATCCGTCTCTCTCCTGCATTATATCCGTCTCTCTCCTGGATTATATCCGTCTCTCTCCTGGATTATATCCGTCTCTCTCTCCAGCATTATATCCGTCTCTCTCCTGGATTATATCCGTCTCTCTCTCCAGCATTATATCCGTCTCTCTCTCTCCTGCATTATATCCGTCTCTCCCTCTCCTGCATTATATCCGTCTCTCCTGCATTATATCCGTCTCTCCCTCTCCTGCATTATATCCGTCTCTCTCTCTCCTGCATTATATCCGTCTCTCCCTCTCCTGCATTATATCCGTCTCTCCCTCTCCTGCATTATATCCGTCTCTCTCTCTCCTGCATTATATCCGTCTCTCCTGCATTATATCCGTCTCTCCCTCTCCTGCATTATATCCGTCTCTCCTGCATTATATCCGTCTCTCCCTCTCCTGCATTATATCCGTCTCTCTCTCCTGCATTATATCCGTCTCTCCCTCTCCTGCATTATATCTGTCTCTCTCTCCTGCATTATATCCGTCTCTCTCTCTCCTGCATTATATCCGTCTCTCCCTCTCCTGCATTATATTTGTCTCTCTCTCTCCTGCATTATATCCGTCTCTCTCTCTCCTGCATTATATCCGTCTCTCCCTCTCCTGCATTATATCTGTCTCTCTCTCTCTCCTGTCTCCTGTCTTATCTGTCTCTCTCTCTCCTGCATTATATCGTCTCTCTCTCTCCTGCATTATATCCGTCTCTCTCTCTCCTGCATTATATCCTCTCTCTCTCTCCTGCATTATATCCGTCTCTCTCTCTCCTGCATTATATCCGTCTCTCCCTCTCCTGCATTATATCTGTCTCTCTCTCTCCTGCATTATATCCGTCTCTCTCTCTCCTGCATTATATCCTCTCTCTCTCTCCTGCATTATATCCGTCTCTCTCTCTCCTGCATTATATCCGTCTCTCTCTCCTGCATTATATCCGTCTCTCCCTCTCCTGCATTATATCCGTCTCTCTCTCTCCTGCATTATATCCGTCTCTCCTGCATTATATCCGTCTCTCTCTCCTGCATTATATCCGTCTCTCCCTCCTGCATTATATCCGTCTCTCCCTCTCCTGCATTATATCCGTCTCTCCCTCTCCTGCATTATATCCGTCTCTCTCCTGCATTATATCCGTCTCTCCCTCTCCTGCATTATATCCGTCTCTCCCTCTCCTGCATTATATCCGTCTCTCTCTCCTGCATTATATCCGTCTCTGTCTCTCCTGCATTATATCCGTCTCTCTCTCCTGCATTATATCCGTCTCTCCCTCTCCTGCATTATATCCGTCTCTCTCTCTCCTGCATTATATCCGTCTCTCCTGCATTATATCCGTCTCTCTCCAGCATTATATAAGTCACTCTCTCCTGCATTATATCCGTCTCTCCCTCTCCTGCATTATATCCGTCTCTCCTGCATTATATTCGTCTCTCCCTCTCCTGCATTATATCCGTCTCTCTCTCCTGCATTATATCCGTCTCTCTCTCTCCTGCATTATATCCGTCTCTCTCTCCAGCATTATATCCGTCTCTCCCTCTCCAGCATTATATCCGTCTCTCCCTCTCCTGCATTATATCCGTCTCTCCCTCTCCTGCATTATATCCGTCTCTCTCTCCTGCATTATATCCGTCTCTCCCTCTCCTGCATTATATCCGTCTCTCCCTCTCCTGCATTATATCCGTCTCTCTCTCCTGCATTATATCCGTCTCTCCCTCTCCTGCATTATATCCGTCTCTCCCTCTCCTGCATTATATCCGTCTCTCCCTCTCCTGCATTATATCCATCTCTCCTGCATTATATCCGTCTCTCTCTCCTGCATTATATCCGTCTCCCTCTCCAGCATTATATTGTCTCTCTCTCTCCTGCATTATTTCCGTCTCTCTCCTGCATTATTTCTGTCGCTCTCCTGCATTATATCCTCTCTCTCTCTCCTGCATTATATCCGTCTCTCCCTCTCCAGCATTATATTGTCTCTCTCTCCTGCATTATATCCGTCTCTCCCTCTCCTGCATTATTTCCGTCGCTCTCCTGCATTATGTCCGTCTCTCTCCTGCATTATTTCCGTCGCTCTCCTGCATTATTTCCGTCGCTCTCCTGCATTATGTCCGTCTCTCCCTCTCCTGCATTATTTCCGTCTCTCTCCTGCATTATTTCCGTCGCTCTCCTGCATTATTTCCGTCGCTCTCCTGCATTATTTCTGTCGCTCTCCTGCATTATGTCCGTCTCTCTCCTGCATTATGTCCGTTTCTCTCCTGCATTATTTCCGTCGCTCTCCTGCATTATTTCCGTCTCTCTCCTGCATTATTTCTGTCGCTCTCCTGCATTATTTCCGTCTCTCTCCTGCATTATTTCCGTCGCTCTCCTGCATTATGTCCGTCTCTCTCCTGCATTATTTCCGTCGCTCTCCTGCATTATGTCCGTCTCTCTCCTGCATTATGTCCGTCTCTCTCCTGCATTATTTGTCGCTCTCCTGCATTATTTCCGTCGCTCTCCTGCATTATTTCCGTCGCTCTCCTGCATTATTTCCGTCGCTCTCCTGCATTATTTCCGTCGCTCTCCTGCATTATGTCCGTCTCTCTCCTGCATTATTTCCGTCGCTCTCCTGCATTATTTCCGTCTCTCTCCTGCATTATTTCCGTCGCTCTCCTGCATTATTTCCGTCGCTCTCCTGCATTATTTCCGTCGCTCTCCTGCATTATTTCCGTCGCTCTCCTGCATTATTTCCGTCGCTCTCCTGCATTATGTCCGTCTCTCTCCTGCATTATTTCCGTCGCTCTCCTGCATTATTTCCGTCGCTCTCCTGCATTATTTCTGTCGCTCTCCTGCATTATGTCCGTCTCTCTCCTGCATTATGTCCGTCTCTCTCCTGCATTATTTCTGTCGCTCTCCTGCATTATTTCCGTCGCTCTCCTGCATTATTTCCGTCGCTCTCCTGCATTATGTCCGTCTCTCTCCTGCATTATTTCCGTCGCTCTCCTGCATTATGTCCGTCTCTCTCCTGCATTATTTGTCGCTCTCCTGCATTATTTCCGTCGCTCTCCTGCATTATTTCCGTCGCTTTCCTGCATTATTTCCGTCGCTCTCCTGCATTATGTCCGTCTCTCTCCTGCATTATGTCCATCTCTCTCCTGCATTATGTCCGTCTCTCTCCTGCATTATTTGTCGCTCTCCTGCATTATTTCCGTCGCTCTCCTGCATTATTTCCGTCGCTTTCCTGCATTATTTCCGTCGCTCTCCTGCATTATGTCCGTCTCTCTCCTGCATTATTTCCGTCGCTCTCCTGCATTATTTCCGTCGCTCTCCTGCATTATGTCTGTCTCTCTCCTGCATTATTTCCGTCGCTCTCCTGCATTATGTCTGTCTCTCTCCTGCATTATGTCCGTCTCTCTCCTGCATTTGTCGTTCTCCTGCATTATTTCTGTCGCTCTCCTGCATTATTTCCGTCGCTCTCCTGCATTATTTCTGTCGCTCTCCTGCATTATTTCTGTCGCTCTCCTGCATTATTTCTGTCGCTCTCCTGCATTATTTCCGTCGCTCTCCTGCATTATTTCCGTCTCTCTCCTGCATTATTTCCGTCTCTCTCCTGCATTATTGCCGTCGCTCTCCTGCATTAGGTCATGGGAGATTGTAAAATCCTCCCTGTATCTCCGATTGTAAAGGTATTTAGAATATTGACGTTTACGTAAAATAATATATATAATGTCCAGGTGGACTACAGGCCATTTTATTTGGGGTCCGGGTGGACTACAGGCCAATATATTTGGGGAATGGCTGGACACAAAGCCATTTTATCTGGGGTCTGGGAGGACACCAGGCAATTTTATTTCAGGTCTCAGTGGACACCACGCCATTTAGTCTGGGGTCCAGTGAGGCACCAGGCCATTTAATCTGGGCTCCGGTGAGGCACCAGGCCATTTAATCTGGGGTCCGGTGAGGCACCAGGCCATTTAATCTGGGGTCCGGTGAGGCATCAAGCCATTTAATCTGGGGTCCGGTGAGGCACCAGGCCATTTAATCTGGGGTCCGGTGAGGCACCAGGCCATTTAATCTGGGGTCCGGTGAGGCACCAGGCCATTTAATCTGGGGTCCGGTGAGGCACCAGGCCATTTAATCTGGGGTCCGGTGAGGCACCAGGCCATTTAATCTGGGGTCCGGTGAGGCACCAGGCCATTTAATCTGGGGTCCGGTGAGGCACCAGGCCATTTAATCTGGGGTCCGGTGAGGCACCAGGCCTTCTTACACTTAATGTCTCTTCCGCAGGAGCACGGTTCTTACATTAGCTGAATGCTTGGTTGATAACAAGCTGGGAAAACCATTATAAATGCAGAAGAAAACAAAACAAAACTGATAAAAAATAAAAGATGAAAAAGAAAAGGAGAAGGAATTTAAAGCGACTACAGTTTCCACCAATAATCCCTACCCAGTGACAACATGACAAGCGAAATAAGCAAGAACATAAGCCAAGCGGCGCTTACCCATTCATCCAAATCCGCAGGCTTTGCAAAATGAGAAAAAAGGGGCAAAAAAGAGAGAAGGGAGGGGACGGAAGGGGGAGAGAAAAGGATAAAAAAAAAAGGGAGAATGTCAGTGATTTATTGAGCTGGACTTTGTTTCGGCACCGAGCTCTGCATTTACCGAGTGTGGAACGAGCTCATAGAGCATAAAGCATTAAAGAAGCATTAGGTGATTGTGTGTAAAGATACATGTGTTATCCTGCAGCAAGCCGTGATACAACTACAACTCCCATAATGCTTCGTCAGGGCCATAGAAAGGAAATGTGTTGTTTTGGAATTGACACTGTTTTACTTTAGACCAGGATATTGCCGACACCACATCAAGAGGCGACACCACATCACGAGGCGACACCACATCACGAGGCGACACCACATCACGTCAGAGGTGACACCACATCATGTCCGAAGCAAAACCACATCACGTCAAAGGAGACACCACATCATGCCAGAGGCGATACCACATCACGAGGCGACACCACATCACGAGGCGACACCACATCACGTCCGAAGCGAAACCACATCAAGAGGCGACACCACATCACGTCCGAAGCGAAACCACATCACGCCAGAGGCGACACCACATCAAGAGGCGACACTACATCACGAGGCGACACTACATCACGAGGCGACACCACATCACGAGGCGACACCACATCACGTCCGAAGCGAAACCACATCATGCCAGAGGCGACACCACATCATGTCCGAAACAAAACCACATCACGTCAAAGGAGACACCACATCATGCCAGAGGCGACACCACATCACGAGGTGACACCACATCACGAGGCGACACCACATCACGAGGCGACACCACATCACGAGGCGACACCACATCACGAGGCGACACCACATCACGTCCGGAGCGAAACCACATCACACTGGAGGAGACACCACAACACGCCAGGGGCGACACCCTGAATATATGGAGGAGCCCCTAAAAACACACCCTGAATATATGGCGGAGCCCCTAAAAACACACCCGCACACCCTGAATATATGGAGGAGCCCCTAAAAACACACCCGCACACCCTGAATATATGGAGGAACCCCTAAAAACACACCCGCACACCCTGAATATATGGAGGAGCCCCTAAAAAGACACCCTGAATATATGAAGGAACCCCTAAAAACACACACACACCCTGAATATATGGAGGAGCCCCTAAAAGGACACCCGCACACCCTGAATATATGGAGGAGCCCCTAAAAACACACCCACACACCCTGAATATATGGAGGAGCCCCTAAAAACACACCCGCACACCCTGAATATATGGAGGAGCCCCTAAAAAGACACCCGCACACCCTGAATATATGGAGGAGCCCCTAAAAACACCCACACATCCTGAATATATGGAGGAGCCCCTAAAAAGACACCCGCACACCCTGAATATATGGAGGAACCCCTAAAAAGACACCCGCACACCCTGAATATATGGAGGAACCCCTAAAAAGACAACCGCACACCCTGAATATATGGAGGAACCCCTAAAAAGACACCCTGAATATATGAAGGAACCCCTAAAAACACACACACACCCTGAATATATGGAGGAGCCCCTAAAAGGACACCCGCACACCCTGAATATATGGAGGAGCCCCTAAAAACACACCCACACACCCTGAATATATGGAGGAGCCCCTAAAAACACACCCGCACACCCTGAAAATATGGAGGAGCCCCTAAAAAGACACCCGCACACCCTGAATATATGGAGGAGCCCCTAAAAACACCCGCACACCCTGAATATATGGAGGAGCCCCTAAAAAGACACCGCACACCCTGAATATATGGAGGAGCCCCTAAAAAACACCCACACATCCTGAATATATGGAGGAGCCCCTAAAAACACCCACACATCCTGAATATATGGAGGAACCCCTAAAAAAGACACCCGCACACCTGAATATATGGAGGAACCCCTAAAAAGACAACCGCACACCCTGAATATATGGAGGAACCCCTAAAAAGACACCCTGAATATATGAAGGAACCCCTAAAAACACACACACACCCTGAATATATGGAGGAGCCCCTAAAAAGACACCCGCAATATATGGAGGAGCCCCTAAAAAGACACCCTGAATATATGGAGGAGCCCCTAAAAACACACACACACCCTGAATATATGGAGGAGCCCCTAAAAACACACCCGCACACCTGAATATATGGAGGAGCCCCTAAAAAGACACCCGCACACGCTGAATATATGGAGGAACCCCTAAAAACACCCACACATCCTGAATATATGGAGGAGCCCCTAAAAAGACACCCGCACACCCTGAATATATGGAGGAACCCCTAAAAAGACACCCGCACACCCTGAATATATGGAGGAACCCCTAAAAAGACACCCGCACACACCTGAATATATGGAGGAACCCCTAAAAAGACACCCGCACACCCTGAATATATGGAGGAACCCCTAAAAAGACACCCGCACACACCCTGAATATATGGAGGAACCCCTAAAAAAGACACCCGCACACCCTGAATATATGGAGGAACCCCTAAAGGCACACCTGCACACCCTGAATATATGGATGAACCCCTAAAAACACCCGCACACCCTGAATATATGGAGGAGTCCCTGAAAAGACAACCGCACACCCTGAATATATGGAGGAACCCCTAAAAAGACACCGCACACCCTGAATATATGGAGGAACCCCTAAAAAGACACCCGCACACCCTGAATATATGGAGGAGCCCCTAAAAAGACACCCGCACACGCTGAATATATGGAGGAACCCCTAAAAACACCCACACATCCTGAATATATGGAGGAGCCCCTAAAAAGACACCCGCACACCCTGAATATATGGAGGAACCCCTAAAAAGACACCCGCACACCCTGAATATATGGAGGAACCCCTAAAAAGACAACCGCACACCCTGAATATATGGAGGAACCCCTAAAAAGATACCCGCACACCCTGAATATATGGAGGAACCCCTAAAAAGACACCCGCACACCCTGAATATATGGAGGAACCCCTAAAAAGACACCCGCACACCCTGAATATATGGAGGAACCCCTAAAAAGACACCCGCACACCCTGAATATATGGAGGAACCCCTAAAGGCACACCTGCACACCCTGAATATATGGATGAACCCCTAAAAACACCCGCACACCCTGAATATATGGAGGAGTCCCTGAAAAGACACCCGCACACCCTGAATATATGGAGGAACCCCTAAAAAGACACCGCACACCCTGAATATATGGAGGAACCCCTAAAAAGACACCCGCAATATATGGAGGAGCCCATCAACAAAAGGATATTTTGAGGACAAAGGCATTTGGACCCAGAATTGGGACTGTCCTTGGTAAATAGGGACGTTCGGGATGTATAGCAGGAGATTGATGAATATGAGGGTTTAGGACATTGGGGCATCAGACTCTTAAGATTTTCTCTTTTTATATAAATATATTACCTTTTCTCGATTTTTTTAATGCTAGTTATAAAGTAAAACAATAACAAAAGAAAATAATGGTAAAAATAAATAAGTTAAAGCTCCTCTCCAGTAAGTGTCCTTAGGCGAGACACCTAACGGTACAGACTCGCCCCCCAGGACATACTGAAAACCAGAGAAATCTCAATGTATCCTTCCTGAAAACCAGAGAAATCTCAATGTGTCCTTCCTGGAAAACCAGAGAAATCTCAATGTATCCTTCCTGAAAACCAGAGAAATCTCAATGTATCCTTCCTGGTAAAATCCTCTCTCTCAAGAAAAGAAGCAGATTTTGCCGTTTCCAGGTGTCTTGCCACATTGTGCCGGCTGGAAGGATTCGCTCGTTACACGCTGGGAAAGGAGAGCAATTTGCAGACTCGCTTTTATTCTGTTCTATAACCTGGTTTAGGGAATCTAAGGTAAGCCGAAAATACCGGCAAAACAAGGCCGCCAACGGGCTGTGCGCTAAAACCTCCACGCCTAAAGCCCAGGCCTTTCGCGAGAGATTAGCCGCCCGCTCGTTCCACAGCCGATCCTGTCCTAAATTGCCATTTGAGGCATAAACAACCGGAGTGTAAAAAAACAAACTCAGCCGCTGGAACAAAGTGTCAAACAAGTGCACCAGCTGCCGGCATGGAAATAGGTAGCGTCGTCATTAGCCGCGGCAGGCGATTTCTTAGAAAAGGACAGCTTCAGGATAAATAACCTGCTGGGAAAATGAGATCATGTCACCTCTAACGGGACGCCTGGTCCTGGCCCTCCAGCTGGACTACAACACCCACGCTGCTCAGAGTGCAAATGGGGATGGAAGTTCAATGATGGGTCGAGTTCTGACATCTGACTTAATAAAAGCGCATATACACAATTTAAATCAGAAAATATATTGATCTCTGAGCATCACAAACACAAGAGAAGATAAAATGCACTCAATGCGAGATCGGTTTATTTTCGGTATTAGATGTTTGATACATTGTATCACCTAAACATTGCGCTCTAGATTGTGCCACCTAACAACGAGCTATACATTGTGTCACCTAACAACAAGCTATACATTGTGTCACCTAACAACAAGCTATACATTGTGTCACCCAACAACGAGCTATACATTGTGTCACCTAACAGCGAGCTATACATTGTGTCACCTAACAACAAGCTATACATTGTGTCACCTAACAACAAGCTATACATTGTGTCACCTAACAACAAGCTATACATTGTGTCACCTAACAACAAGCTATACATTGTGTCACCTAACAAGCTATACATTGTGTCACCCAACAACGAGCTATACATTGTGTCACCTAACAGCGAGCTATACATTGTGTCACCTAACAACAAGCTATACATTGTGTCACCTAACAACAAGCTATACATTGTGTCACCCAACAACGAGCTATACATTGTGTCACCTAACAAGCTATACATTGTGTCACCTAACAACAAGCTATACATTGTGTCACCTAACAACAAGCTATACATTGTGTCACCCAAACAATGCACTATACATTGTGTTACCTAAACAACGAGCTATACATTGTGTCACCTAACAACAAGCTATACATTGTGTCACCTAAACATTGCGCTATAGATTGTGTCACCTAACAATGAGCTATACATTGTGTCACCCACACAATGCACTATACATTGTGTCACCCAAACAATGCACTATACATTGTGTCACCTAACAAGCTATACATTGTGTCACCTAAACATTGCGCTATAGACTGTGTCACCTAACAACGAGCTATACATTGTGTCACCTAACAAGCTATACATTGTGTCACCTAAACATTGTGTTGCCTAAACATTGAGCTATACATTGTGTCACCTAAACATTGTGCTATACATTGTGACACCTAACGAGCTATGCAATGTGTCACCTAAACAATGTGCTATACATTGTGTCACCGAACAACGAGCTATACATTGTGTCACCTAAAATGTGATATACATTGTGTCACCTAAAATGTGCTATACATTGTGTCACCCAAACAATGTGCTATAGATTTGTGTCACCTAAACAATGTGCTATAGATTTGTGTCGCCTAAACAATGTGCTATACATTGTGTCACCTGAACAATGTGCTATACATTGTGTCTTCTAAACAACGCGCTATACATTGTGTCCTCTAAACAACGCGCTATACATTGTGTCCCTAAACAACGCGCTATACATTGTGTCCTCTATAAAACGTGCTATACATTGTGTCCCTAAACAACGCGCTATACATTGTGTCCTCTAAACAACGCACTATACATTGTGTCACCTAAAAATGTGATATACATTGTGTCACCTAACAGCGAGTATACATTGCGTCACCTGGACATCGCACTATACATTGTGTCACCTAAACAATGTGCTATAGATTTGTGTCGCCTAAACAATGTGCTATACATTGTGTCACCTAATCAATGTGCTATACATTGTGTCACCTAAACAATGTGCTATACATTGTGTCACCTAAACAATGTGCTATACATTGTGTCACCTAATCAATGTGCTATACATTGTGTCACCTAAACAATGTGCTATACATTCTGTCGCCTAAACAATGTGCTATACATTGTGTCGCCTAAACAACGAGCTGCACATTGGGTTACCTAACAACGAGCTATACATTGTGCCACCTAAACAGCACGCTATACATTGTGTCCCTAAACAATGAGCTATACATTGTGTCCCTAAACAATGAGCTATACATTGTGTCACCTGAACAACGCAATGTGTCATCTAAACAATGCGCTATACACGGTGTCACCTAAACGACGAGTTTTACACGGTGTCACCTACACAACACACTATACATTGTGTCACCTACACACTGAGCTATACATTGTGTCACCTAAACAGCACGCTATACATTGTGTCCCTAAACATCACGCTATACGTTGCGTCCCTAAACATCACGCTATACATTGTGTTCCTAAACAACGTGCTATACATTGTGTCCCTAAACACGCTATACATTGTGTCCTCTAAACAACACGCTATACATTGTGTCCCTAAACAACGTGCTATACATTGTGTCCCTAAACACGCTATACATTGTGTCCCTAAGCACACTATACATTGTGTCCCTAAACAACGCGCTATACATTGTGTCCCTAAACAACACGCTATACATTGTGTCCTCTAAACAACGCGCCATACATTGTGTCACCTAAACAACGCTCTATACATTGTGTCACCTAAACAACGTGCTATACATTGTGTCGCCTAAACAACGAGCTGCACATTGGGTTACCTAACAATGAGCTATACATTGTGCCACCTAAACAACACGCTATACATTGTGTCCCTAAACAATGAGCTATACATTGTGTCAGCTACACAACGAGCTATACATTGTGTCACCTACACAGAGCTATACATTGTGTCACCTGAACAACACAATGTGTCATCTAAACAATGTGCTATACATGGTGTCACCTAAACGACGAGTTTTACACTGTGTCACCTAAACAACACACTATACATTGTGTCACCTAAACAGCACGCTATACATTGTGTTCCTAAACAACGCGCTATACATTGCGTCCCTAAACACCACGCTATACATTGTGTCCCTAAACAACGTGCTATACATTGTGTCACCTAAACAACACGCTATACATTGTGTCCCTAAACGACGCGCTATACATGGTGTCCTCTAAACAACACGCTATACATTGTGTCCCTAAACGCGCTATACATGGTGTCCCTAAACAACACGCTATACATTGTGTCCCTAAACAACACGCTATACATTGTGTCCTCTAAACAACGCGCTATACATTGTGTCCTCTAAACAACGCGCTATACATTGTGTCCCTAAACAACGCGCTATACATTGTGTCCTCTATAAAACGCGCTATACATTGTGTCCCTAAACAACGCGCTATACATTGTGTCCTCTAAACAACGCACTATACATTGTGTCACCTAAAAATGTGATATACATTGTGTCACCTAACAGCGAGTATACATTGCGTCACCTGGACATTGCACTATACATTGTGTCACCTAAACAATGTGCTATAGATTTGTGTCGCCTAAACAATGTGCTATACATTGTGTCACCTAATCAATGTGCTATACATTGTGTCACCTAAACAATGTGCTATACATTATGTCGCCTAAACAATGTGCTATACATTGTGTCGCCTAAACAACGAGCTGCACATTGGGTTACCTCAACGAGCTATACATTGTGCCACCTAAACAGCACGCTATACATGTGTCCCTAAACAATGAGCCTATACATTGTGTCCCTAAACAATGAGCTATACATTGTGTCACCTGAACAACGCAATGTGTCATCTAAACAATGCGCTATACACGGTGTCACCTAAACGACGAGTTTTACACGGTGTCACCTACACAACACACTATACATTGTGTCACCTACACACTGAGCTATACATTGTGTCACATAAACAGCACGCTATACATTGTGTCCCTAAACATCACGCTATACGTTGCGTCCCTAAACATCACGCTATACATTGTGTTCCTAAACAACGTGCTATACATTGTGTCCCTAAACACGCTATACATTGTGTCCTCTAAACAACACGCTATACATTGTGTCCCTAAACAACGTGCTATACATTGTGTCCCTAAACACGCTATACATTGTGTCCCTAAGCACACTATACATTGTGTCCCTAAACAACGCGCTATACATTGTGTCCCTAAACAACACGCTATACATTGTGTCCTCTAAACAACGCGCCATACATTGTGTCACCTAAACAACGCTCTATACATTGTGTCACCTAAACAACGTGCTATACATTGTGTCCCTAAACACGCTATACATTGTGTCCCTAAGCACGCTATACATTGTGTCCCTAAACAACACGCTATACATTGTGTCCTCTAAACAACGCGCCATACATTGTGTCACCTAAACAACGCGCTATACATTGTGTCCCTAAACAACGCACTATACATTGTGTCCCTAAACAACGCTGTACATTGTGTCCTCTAAACAACGCGCTATACATTGTGTCCTCTAAACAATGCGCTATACATTGTGTCACCTACACACTGAGCTATACATTGTGTCACCTAAACGACGAGTTTTACACTGTGTCCTCTAAACAACGCACTATACATTGTGTCCCTAAACAAGGCGCTATACATTGCGTCCTCTAAACCACGCGCTATACATTGTGTCCCTAAACAACGCGCTATACATTGTGTCCCTAAACAACGCGCTATACATTGTGTCCCTAAACAACGCGCTATACATTGTGTCCCTAAACAACGCGCTATACATTGTGTCCCTAAACAACGCGCTATACATTGTGTCCTCTAAACAACGCGCTATACATTGTGTCCCTAAACAACGCGCTATACATTGTGTCCCTAAACACGCTATACATTGTGTCCTCTAAACAACGCGCTATACATTGTGTCACCTAAACAACGCGCTATACATTGTGTCCCTAAACAATACGCTATACATTGTGTCCCTAAACAACGCGCTATACATTGTGTCACCTAAACAACGAGCTATACATTGTGTCCCTAAACAACGCGCTATACATTGTGTCCCTAAACAACGCGCTATACATTGTGTCCCTAAACAACGCGCTATACATTGTGTCCCTAAACAACGCGCTATACATTGTGTCTAAGACTATAGATCCACGGTTTAAGGTCAGGGCTGTTCAATACGGGAATATAATCTGGGAATCAGCAAAAACAATTCCGGTCTCTAAGCACAAAAAAATTGAACGTGCAACAAAGAAGCCTGAGAACGTATCGACGGAGGATTCATCGTGCATTTTAGCGAGACGTTTATTGCTTGCTCCTCTCACGCTGCGAACTCTCCAATCGTACGAGAAAAGAAATGGGCCAAGAAAACAAAAAAAAGCCGAGACACGGCGATAATGGGTTTAAGCATCAAAAATCGTAAACACTTTTCTGGAAGACACATTATGTTTATCTTTTAATATCGACCAAAGCAACCGGCAAAATGGACTTTTCTTTCCTCTTCAGAAATGGTTTGGATCCCGGTTTCTCCCTCAATACCCGGTGAATGGCTGCCGGGACACCGAGCGCTGGAAAAACAGCACAATACCACACACACACACACACACACACACACTATTCATGGTTTTCTTTATTTAATCCTTTTAACTCTATATTTTTCTGTTCACTTGTTTCGAAAATTCTAATAAAATCTTTAATGAAGAGAAAAAACCACAATAGTAATAAAGAAGAGACACAGGAGATATTCCATGGATTCCATAGAGCGCAGGGGGACATGCTTTATATGTACCTGTGCAACAACAAAATCTACAATGGAGCAAGAACACACACAGACGCAATGCGCGCGGACGCCAAGCTCGCAAACACCAAGCGTGTGGACGTTGAGCGCACAGACACCGTGAAACATTATCAGGGTCATTCAGAGAGCGGTGAAAAGCAGGAGAATGACTGGACAATGGAAAATTCTAGGTCAAAATAGCCAAACCAGAAAAATTCTCCCATTCATCTCACTTTCCAAATCGGCTATTTTGACCTAGAATTTTCCATTCTCCAGTCATTCTCTTGCTTTTCCCCCTCTCTCTGAATAACCCTGATAGTGTCAACTGGATACACAAAAAGATACAGAGGTTAAACAAACAAATGGAAAAACTGATACATAGTGTCAACTGGATACATTGATAGAACAATGGATACACAGAAAAATGATACACTATGAACCCCTTTTCACACACAATATGACGAAAAATGGATACAAAGTGTCCAATAGATGCAAACAGTGGCAACACCGAGAGATTGGGGTGTGTGAAAAGGGGTGCAGACTGCAGGGCTGCCTGGGCTCAAACAAGAGAAGAAGCAGGGGATGCTGGATACAAATAATAAACATACACAGGAAGCTGGATAACAATAATAACAACGGCCAGGTAGAAGAAGCTGAATAAAAACAACCAAACACAAGTAATGGCCGTGTACAGGACCCGGGATATAAAAACAGTAACAAAGAATCATTGAGCGCGCACAGGAAGCAGCAAATAAATAACGGCTGTGTACAGGAAGCTGCATCTAGATTGTAAGCTCCTCTGACCAGGGCCAACTACTCCTCTGGTTTCATTCCTAGGTTTGTCTTAATTTTGTCTTCTTTCCATTGATCATCTTACCGCGCCACAGTAAGTGTTGGCGCTATATAAATAATGACAATAAAGTGGAAATTAGAGCTCAGATCTTGGTGCTGTATTGATCCTACTTAGCAGTGCGATTTTTTTCTGACACAAATCACAGAAAGGTGATTTTATGTAGAAATAAATCGATATATAATGGCTTTATGACATAATAAACAGCTGTTTGGAAGCCGCTAGTGGAGCGCTGCCTCTAAGCACACGGCGAGTGAATCAGACGCGCGGGGACGGCTGCGACTGGAAGGAAAAGTGTTTCTGCATATTTCCCAATTAAATAAATGAGATCTGGTGTGAAATGGCTGAATACAAATCGAAGCCAACGGCATCTGCTGATCCGCACGAGCTGCGTACATCTTCTCACCTGTACGCTTCACTGAGCCAATGTACCACGCTGCCACGCGACGCCCCATCCTGCGCTTCGTCCTATATGGCGGCAGACATGGGGGGGGGGGTATCAGTCGCTGTACGTCACTTTCTTGGTCATCACATTTCATAAAGTTTCACACGTTTACCCTCGGATGAGACAATCGGCGCTCTGACCCCCCCCCCGTGTCTCGCCCCCCTCCTTTCGGGCAGGCGGCACTCTGTCCCCCCTGTGTTTCGCCCCCTCCTTCCGGGCAGGCGGCGCTCTGTTCCCCCCCGTGTCTCGCCCCCCTCCTTCCGGGCAGGCGGCACTCTGTCCCCCCCCCGTGTCTCGCCCCCCTCCTTCCGGGCAGGCGGCGCTCTGTTCCCCCCTCCCCACGCTAATTCTCACTCAGGTCTGTGAAGCGCAAAATTGCAGACATTTCAAATTAAAAGAGAGGAAAGAGGAGAGAACCTTATCAAACCGTCATCAGCGTCACCAGCCTCACCAGCGTCATCAGCGTCACCAGCGTCATCCCGAAACCAGTGCAGGAAAGCGGGCGTAAAAAAGATTACCAGGAGGAATGAAATCGTGTCACTATGGATCCCGAGGAGAAACGCTGTGTCACTAAGGATCCCGAGGAGAACCGCTGCGTCACTATGGATCCCGAGGAGAACCGCTGTGTCACTACTGATCCCAAGGAGAACCGCTGTGTCACTATGGATCCCGAGGAGAAACGCGTCACTACGGATCCCGAGGAGAAACGCTGCGTCACTACGGATCCCGAGGAGAACCGCTGTGTCACTATGGATCCCGAGAAGAAACGCTGCGTCACTATGGATCCAGAGGTGAACCGCCGCGTCACTATGGATCCCGAGGAGAACTGCCGCGTCACTATGGATCCCGAGGAGAACCGCTGCGTCACTATGGATCCCGAGGAGAACTGCCGCGTCACTATGGATCCCGAGGAGAACCGCCGCGTCACTATGGATCCCGAGGAGAACCGCTGTGTCACTATGGATCCCGAGAAGAAACGCTGCGTCACTATGGATCCCGAGGAGAACCGCCGCGTCACTATGGATCCCGAGGAGAACTGCCGCGTCACTATGGATCCCGAGGAGAACCGCTGCGTCACTATGGATCCCGAGGAGAACCGCTGTGTCACTACTGATCCCAAGGAGAACCGCTGTGTCACTATGGATCCCGAGGAGAAACGCGTCACTACGGATCCCGAGGAGAAACGCTGCGTCACTACGGATCCCGAGGAGAACCGCTGTGTCACTACTGATCCCAAGGAGAACCGCTGTGTCACTATGGATCCCGAGAAGAAACGCTGCGTCACTATGGATCCAGAGGTGAACCGCCGCGTCACTATGGATCCCGAGGAGAACTGCCGCGTCACTATGGATCCCGAGGAGAACCGCTGTGTCACTATGGATCCCGAGGAGAACCGCTGTGTCACTACTGATCCCAAGGAGAAACGCCGCGTCACTACGGATCCCGAGGAGAAACGCCGCGTCACTACGGATCCCGAGGAGAAACGCCACATCACTATGGATCCCGAGGAGAACCGCTGTGTCGCTATGGATCCAGAGGAGAACCGCTGTGTCACTATGGATCCCGAGGAGAACCGCTGTGTCACTACTGATCCCAAGGAGAAACGCCGCGTCACTATGGATCCCGAGGAGAACCGCTGTGTCACTACTGATCCCGAGGAGAAACGCTGCGTCACTATGGATCCTGAGGAGAACCGTTGTGTCACTACTGAACCCAAGGAGAAACGCTGCATCACTATGGATCCCGAGGAGAACCGCTGTGTCACTACTGATCCCAAGGAGAACCGCTGTGTCACTATGGATCCCGCGGAGAACCGCTGTGTCACTACGGATCCCGAGGAGAAACGCTGCGTCACTATGGATCCCGAGGAGAACCGCTGCGTCACTATGGATCCCGAGGAGAACCGCTGTGTCACTACGGATCCCAAGGAAAAATGTTGAAGCACTACAGATTCCGAGGTGAAACGCTGCGTCACTATGGATCCCGAGGACAAACGCTGCGTTATTACGGATACCGAGGAGAAACGCTGTGTCACTACGGATCCCGAGGAAAAATGATGCAGCACTACGGATCCCGAGGAAAAACTCTGCGTCACTACAGATCCAGAGGAGAAACGTTGCGTCACTACGGATCCCGAGGACAAACGCCACATCACTACAGATCCTGAGGAGAAACGCCGCGTCACTACGGATCCCGAGGCGAAACGCCGCGTCACTATGGATCCCGAGGCGAAACGCCGTGTCACTATGGATCCCAAGGACAAACGCCGCATCACTATGGATCCCGAGGAGAAACGCTGTGTCACTATGGATCCCGAGGACAAACGCTGCGTTACTACGGATACCGAGGAGAAACGCTGTGTCACTACGGATCCCGAGGAAAAATGCCGCAGCACTACGGATCCCGAGGAAAAACTCTGCGTCACTACAGATCCCGAGGAAAAACGCCGTGTCACTACAGATCCCGAGGAGAAACGCTGTGTCACTACGGATCCCGAGGAAAAATGCCGCAGCACTACAGATCCCGAGGAAAAACTCTGCGTCACTACAGATCCTGAGGGGAAACACCGCTTCACTACGGATCCCGAGGAGAAATGGCGCGTCACTACGGATCCCGAGGAAAAATGCCGCAGCACTACAGATCCCGAGGAAAAACTCTGCGTCACTACAGATCCCGAGGAAAAACTCTGCGTCACTACAGATCCTGAGGGGAAACACCGCTTCACTACGGATCCCGAGGAGAAATGGCGCGTCACTACGGATCCGAGGAGAAATGGCGCCTCACTACGGACCCGAGGAGAAATGCCGCGTCACTACTGATCCCGAGGAGAAATGCCGCGTCACTACGGATCCTGAGGAGAAATGCCGCGTCACTACGGATCCCGAGGAGAAACGCTGCGTCACTACGGATCCCGAGGAGAAATGCCGCGTCACTACGGATCCTGAGGAGAAACGCCGCGTCACTACGAATCCTGAGGAGGTATATAAAATGCTGTGTCCTGCAGCTTGTGGTGGAGGTGAGATAATGGATCCAGTCAATGACACCGGCGTAACTGGGTCACAGAGCGTGGCTGGTAAATGGAGGGTTAAGGCTGGGGTCAGACTAGCGCATTTTTAACGTGCGTTTAGGTGCACTTTATCACGGCCGTAGTAGCAGCAAATGACGCGCAATGACGGCCAATATACGAAGTACGGCCACACAAAAGTTCGGCCGTGCAACGCAGGCGGCAAACAAACGCATTTTTTCGAGAACGTCAAACCGCTAGTACTGACGTACAGAGTGCGCTGTGGCGGCATAGCGGCGTGTGTGCGTGATTAGGAGACGTCAGACGCTGCACACGTCTGGCCAACATAACGTCCAGACGCAAAAAGAGTTTTATTGATGATCCGTACAAAATCACGCACGAAAATGCGCATCGTATGACCACTATCACGTATTCCGTGAAAAAATACGTCCATTCGTTCGAACGCACTTTTTCACGGACGACGCGAATAATGCGTTTGTTTGTCCCTAGCCTTAATTCGCCAACAGACCTGACTCATTTGTTCTTCTCGATTAGGTCTAGCTTTACAAAAAATAACCATAGTTCGCACAGAAGAAATGAAGGACCAAGAAAACTGCAGATCGACTGGTCCAGGAAATCCTGGGCGGATAAGAATGCAAGAAGTGGATTTCCAGGGCCACGATCTGCAGATCAAGTCATGGTAACCTCCTGTGAAGGCATCTGGTCTTGTTGAAGCGCCTCCAGCCATTGCCCCATGTCTTCACAAAAAGGAAGAAGTCCTAATATCTTCTTACCCCTCTTGGATGCTGGGCTTCTCCTTCAGCAATGTGATCACTGGGACCACACAGACTAGAACCCGCTGGGTCCACCAAATCCCAGGAGCCACAAACTGGACAACAATGTCGGACCATCACCATAAGGAGGTTCATCAAGACAACATGGACCTGCAGTGCTTATGTCCCCAAGATAGATGTGGAGAATGGTGAGCTGTCCTACCCTCAAGGCCACCGTTCTGAGACCCATAATCCTCCAGGGGGCAATAAATAATGACTTGTAATTTGCATTAGGTGATGTATCAAATTGGAGATACAAACACGTCCGGCGTCCACAATTTTCCAGAAGACATGAAGATACTGATTGTCGACCCAAGATACATCAGAGAAAGGACGACAGAAGGAACCTTCAGCCAGCAGCGAGCTCAGCGACGTGCGGCCCCCGGAGAACGCGAGCATAAACCCGTTACAAAGAAACACAAAATGCGCAAGACTTTACCTTTTTATCCACAATTTGTCCTCAATTCAGATTCTCCTGACGTCGGCTAAAAAGACACCGGGCAAAAATATGTAACCAGAGGAGCGTGGATCACACTGGGGACCTCTGCGATGGCCCAAGGTCCATGAAAGACAATCAGACCCTGGAATGTCCCAGTTCCTTGTGGAGCCTCAGGCGAAGCGCGTCTCCTGAAGGTCACGTTTCCCCAAGTGGCACAGAATGGGTTAATGGAGCGCCGACGTATTCATGGTTTGCCATAAAACAAATACCAGGCAGGCAAAGCCAGTGAAAGAGGTCCCGGTGATTAATTGTCCTTTTTAAATCGCAATTATGTCATTCAACAGAACCCGCCAACATTAATTCTCAATTTGCTGAGTGAATAATTGAATAATTACCGTCTCCCCGAGCAAACCGGCGCTCGCCGCCTCAAACCTGGGAGAAAGTGCGAAAATCCACACAAAAGGAGCAAAATTACCCTGTTTTATCCCTTGGTTCAGGAGCCGTAAGTGCGGGAACAAAGCGCGTCTGGACGTCTGACAGGAGACATCTGGACATCAGACTATTACATGGTGACAGGGACAGACCGGTGACCGGCGGCGGCACCGAGGCCCAACATCGCGCTACACAAAGTATTTTACCGGCGCGGCAAGTAAAACAGGGGGGGGGGAATCTGAGGGGTAAAGTACAGAAATCTCTGATCCACAAGAAACGATTAGAATGTGAGGATCGGGTGATCCCCCCTATAACCGATACACAGGATGGGGTGATCCCCCATATAACCGATACGCAGGATGGGGTGATCCCCATATAACCGATACGCAGGATGGGGTGATCCCCATATAACCGATACGCAGGATGGGGTGATCCCCCATATAACCGATACGCAGGATGGGGTGATCCCCATATAACCGATACGCAGGATGGGGTGATCCCCATATAACCGATACGCAGGATGGGGTGATCCCCATATAACCGATACGCAGGATGGGGTGATCCCCATATAACCGATACGCAGGATGGGGTGATCCCCCATATAACCGATACGCAGGATGGGGTGATCCCCCATATAACCGATACGCAGGATGGGGTGATCCCCCCTATAACCGATACGCAGGATGGGGTGATCCCCCATATAACCGATACACAGGATGGGGTGATCCCCCCCTATAACCGATACACAGGATGGGGTGATCCCCCCCTATAACCGATACACAGGATGGGGTGATCCCCATATAACCGATACGCAGGATGGGGTGATCCCCCATATAACCGATACACAGGATGGGGTGATCCCCATATAACCGATACGCAGGATGGGGTGATCCCCCATATAACCGATACACAGGATGGGGTGATCCCCCCCTATAACCGATACACAGGATGGGGTGATCGCCATATAACCGATACACAGGATGGGGTGATCCCCCATATAACCGATACGCAGGATGGGGTGATCCCCCATATAACCAATATATAAACACAGAATCAGGTATATACACTATGTTGCCAAAAGTATTGGCTCACCTGCCTTGACGCATATGAATTTAAGTGACATCCCATTCCTAATCCATAGGGTTCAATATGACGTCGCTCCACCCTTTGCAGCTATAACAGCTTCAGCTCTTCTGGGAAGGCTGTCCACAAGGTTTAGGAGGGCGTTTATGGGAATTTGTGACCATTCTTCCAGAAGCGCATTTGTGAGGTCACACACTGATGTTGGACGAGAAGGCCTGGCTCTCAGTCTCTGCTCTAATTCATCCCAAAGGTGTTCTATCGGGTTGAGGTCAGGACTCTGTGCAGTCACGTTCATCCACACCAGACTCTGTCATCCATGTCTTTATGGACCTTGCTTTGTGCACTGGTGCACAGTCATGTTGGAAGAGGAAGGGGCCAGCTCCAAACTGTTCCCACAAAGTTGGGAGCATGGAATGGTCCAAAATGTCTTGGTATGCTGAAGCATTCAGAGTTCCTTTCACTGGAACTAAGGGGCCAAGCCCAGCTCCTGAAAAACACCCCCACACCATAATCCCCCCTCCACCAAACTTTACACTTGGCACAATGCAGTCAGACAAGTACCGTTCTCCTGGCAACCGCCAAACCCAGACTCGTCCATCAGATTGCCAGATGGAGAAGCACGATTCGTCACTCCAGAGAAAGCGTCTCCACTGCTCTAGAGTCCAGTGGCGGCGTGCTTTACACCACTGCATCTGACGCTTTGCATTGCACTTGGTGATGTATGGCTTGGATGCAGCTGCTCGGCCATGGAAACCCATTCCATGAAGCTCTCTGCGCACTGTTCTTGAGCTAATCTGAAGGCCACATGAAGTTTGGAGATCTGTAGTGATTGACTCTGCAGAAAGTTGGCGACCTCTTCGCACTATGCGCCTCAGCATCTGCTGACCCCGCTCTGTCAGTTCACGTGGCCTATCACTTCGTGGCTGAGTTGCTGTCGTTCCCAAACACTTCCACGTTCTTATAATACAGCTGACAGGTGACTGGAATATTTAGGAGCGAGGAAATGTCACGACTGGATTTGTTGCACAGGTGGCATCCTATCACAGCTCCACGCTGGAATTCACTGAGCTCCTGAGAGCGACCCATTCTTTCACAAATGTTTGTAAAAACAGTCTGTATGCCTAGGTGCTTGATTTTATACACCTGTGGCCATGGAAGTGATTGGAACACCTGATTCTGAGTATTTGGATGGGTGAGACAATACTTTTGGCAATATAGTGTATATATATATATACACAGTTGTGTTCAAAATGATTCAAGCCCCACTGAAATTGAGTGTTTTGGCCAGTTTGACATTGATTTTGATCATTCAGTCATCTTGCTTACAATTAAATCAAAGAGGCACGTGTAGGTCAGACAAATATAACATAACATTTATAATGAAATAAGCACAAATGTCTTTTCTGTGCTCACATCATTATCAGTTTTATTCAACCCCCAAGTGACATTCAATCTTAGTACTTAGTACAACATCCTTTTACAGTTATAACAGCTTTTAAACGTGAAGCATAGCTTGACACAAGTGTCTTGCAGCCATCTACGGGTATCTTCGCCCATTCGTCATGGGCAAAAGCCTCCAGTTCAGTCACATTCTTAGGCTTGCGCACTGCAACTGCTTTCTTTAAGTCCCACCAGAGGTTCTCAATCGGATTTAAGTCAGGTGACTGCGATGGCCACTCCAAAATGTTCCAGCCTTTAATCTGCAACCATGCTCTAGTGGACTTGGAGGTATGCTTGGGATCATTGTCCTGTTGAAAGGTCCAACGTCTCCCAAGCCTCAGGTTTGTGACGGACTGCATCACATTGTCATCCAATATCTCCTGGTACTGAAGAGAATTCATGGTACCTTGCACACGCTGAAGCTTCCCTGTACCTGCAGAAGCAAAACAGCCCCAAAGCATGATTGACCCCCCGCCATGCTTCACAATAGGCAAGGTGTTCTTTTCTTCATAGGCCTTGTTCTTCCTCCTCCAAACATAGCGTTGATCCATGGGCCCAAACAGTTCTAATTTTGTTTCATCAGTCCACAGAACACTATCCCAAAACTTCTGTGGTTTGTCCACATGACTTTTGGCATACTGCAGTCGACTCTTCTTATTCTTTGGAGACAGCAAGGGGGTGCGCCTGGGAGTTCTGGCATGGAGGCCTTCATTACGCAGTGTGCGCCGTATTGTCTGAGCTGAAACTTCAGTACCCACATCTGACAAATCTTTTCTCAGTTCCTCAGCAGTCACACGGGGACTTTCCTCCACTCTACGCTTCAGGTAGCGCACAGCAGTCGAAGTCAGCATCTTCTTTCTGCCACGACCAGGTAGCGTTTCAACAGTGCCCTTTGCCTTGAATTTGCGAATGATGCTTCCTATGGTCTCTCTTGGTATGTTTAACATCTTTGCAATCTTCTTATAGCCATTGCCCTTCCTGTGAAGAGTAATCACCTCTTCTCTTGTCTTCCTGGACCATTCTCTTGACTTCACCATGTTTGTAACCACACCAGTAAATGTCTAGAAGGAGCTGAGTATCACAGTCATTTTAAAGCTGCCTAATTGGTGCTTATTATGCTTTATTGCTGCTCCGTGACGTCCACAGGTGTTTTCAATACCTGATTGAAAACACTTGAATGAACCTCTGTTCTTCAGAGTGGTAGTCTTTAAGGGGTTGAATAATTGTGTCAATGAAGAATTCACAAAAGAAACATTTACTACTGTATTACAAAACCAATTGATGTCATTTTAGTTGCATATGGTTCTTTAAAAAGTCCTTGTAGGATTTCATTCTGAATACAATTACAAATGTCACTAAATTCCCTAAAACCCTTTACAGCATTGGGGGTTGAATCATTTTGAACACAACTGTATATAAACACATGGGGGGGGGGGGTTGCACTCAGCCTAAAGTAAGCGTTTCAGTGCAGGTGCGTCTCAGAATAAAATACAGAACAAAGCAGGGAGAGAGCATCCAGACAAACACATTCAGAAACCTGCAGCAGCTCCTCCTCCTCCTCCTCCGCGCGTTGCAACATTATATCAGCTTTTACCACATGGTGAAAATTTCTAAACTCTGAGCTTTGCTGAATAAATGGTGGAAATTACTTAAACTACCAACAGCGTCAATAATCCACCCTCTGGCAGCTCCTACTCTGCAAACCTAATGACTGGCTACAAACCCAACGACTGCAAACCCAACGACTGCAAACCCAATGACTGTCTGCAAACCCAACGACTGCAAACCCAACGACTGGCTGCAAACCCAACGACTGGCTACAAACCCAACAACTGCAAACCCAACGACTGCAAACCCCACGACTGCAAACCCAATGACTGGCTGCAAACCCAACGACTGGCTGCAAACCCAACGACTGGCTGCAAACCCAACGACTGCAAACCTAATGACTGGCTGCAAACTCAACGACTGCAAACCCAACGACTGCAAACCCAATGACTGTCTGCAAACCCAACGACTGGCTGCAAACCCAATGACTGGCTACAAACCCAACGACTGCAAACCCCACGACTGCAAACCCAACGACTGCAAACCCAATGACTGACTGCAAACCCAATGACTGGCTGCAAACCCAGCGACTGCAAACACAACGACTGCAAACCCAACGACTGCAAACCCAACGACTGCAAACCTAATGACTGGCTACAAACCCAACGACTGCAAACCCAACGACTGCAAACCCAATGACTGTCTGCAAACCCAACGACTGCAAACCTAATGACTGGCTGCAAACCTGACGACTGGCTGCAAACCCAACGACTGGCTGCAAACCCAGCGACTGCAAACCCAACGACTGCAAACCCAACGACTGGCTGCAAACCCAATGACTGCAAACCTAATGACTGGCTGCAAACCCAACGACTGCAAACCTAATGACTGGCTGCAAACCCAACAACTGCAAACCTAATGACTGGCTGCAAACCTAATGTCTGGCTGCAAACCCAATGACTGCAAACCCAACGACTGCAAACCCAACGACTGGCTGCAAACCCAACAACTGCAAACCTAATGACTGGCTGCAAACCCAATGACTGCAAACCTAACGACTGGCTGCAAACCCAACGACTGCAAACCCAACGACTGCAAACCTAATGACTGCAAACCCAATGACTGCAAACCTAATGACTGCAAACCCAACGACTGCAAACCTAATGACTGGCTGCAAACCCAACGACTGCAAACCCAACGACTGCAAACCTAAAGACTGCAAACCCAAAAACTGCAAACCTAATGACTGGTTGCAAACCCAACGACTGCAAACCTAATGACTGGCTGCAAACGCAACAACTGCAAACCTAATAACTGGCTGCAAACCCAACGACTGCAAACCCAACGACTGCAAATCTAATGACTGGCTGCAAACCCAACGACTGCAAACCCAACGACTGCAAAACTAATGACTGCAAACCCAACAACTGCAAACCCAATGACTGGCTGCAAACCCAACAACTGCAAACCTAATGACTGCAAACCCAACGACTGCAAACCCAATGACTGCAAACCTAATGACTGCAAACCTAATGACTGGCTGCAAACCCAACGACTGCAAACCTAATGACTGGCTGCAAACCCAACGACTGCAAACCTGATGACTGGCTGCAAACCCAACGACTGCAAACCCAACGACTGCAAACCCAACGACTGCAAATCTAATGACTGGCTGCAAACCCAACGACTGCAAACCTAATGACTGGCTGCAAACCCAACGACTGCAAACCTGATGACTGGCTGCAAACCCAACGACTGCAAACCTAACAACTGCAAACCTAATAACTGGCTGGAAACCCAACGACTGCAAACCCAACGACTGCAAACCTAATGACTGGCTGCAAACCCAACGACTACAAACCCAATGACTGGCTGCAAACCCAACAACTGCAAACCCAATGACTGGCTGCAAACCCAACAACTGCAAACCTAATGACTGCAAACCCAACGACTGCAAACCCAACGACTGCAAACCTAATGACTGCAAACCCAAAAACTGCAAACCCAATGACTGGCTGCAAACCCAACAACTGCAAACCCAACAACTGCAAACCCAACGACTGGCTGCAAACCCAACGACTGACTGCAAACCCAACGACTGGCTGCAAACCCAACGACTGCAAACCCAACGACTGCCCATCATAGGATAAACTCACTGAGGAACAGGTCCCTTCATGGAGCTCCTGCAGATCAAGGTTAAATAGGTCCTGGAGGAGGAGTAACCTGTGGCGGGGGGGGGCTTACCCAGGAAATTCATATGAAAAACACATGGGGGGTTGCCACATATATATATATACCGGATCAGGTGATCTCTCGCATTGTGGGTATAGGGGATCGGGTGATCTCTCGCATTGCGTGTATAGGGGATCGGGTGATCTCTTGCATTGTAGGTATAGGGGATCAGGTGATCTCTCGCATTGTGTGTATAGGGGATCGGGTGATCTCTTGCATTGTAGGAATAGGGGATCAGGTGATCTCTCGCATTGTGTGTATAGGGGATCGGGTGATCTCTTGCATTGTGTGTATAGGGGATCGGGTGATCTCTTACATTGTTGGTATAGGGGATCGGGTGATCTCTTGCATTGTGTGTATAGGGGATCGGGTGATCTCTCGCATTGTGTATAGGGGATTGGTTGATCTCTCGCATTGCGTGTATAGGGGATCGGGTGATCTCTCACATTGTGTGTATAGGGGATCGGGTGATCTCTCGCATTGTGCGTATAGGGGATTGGGTGATCTCTCACATTGTGGGTATAGGGGATCAGGTGATCTCTCACATTGTGGGTATAGGGGATCAGGTGATCTATCGCATTGTGTGTAAAGGGGATTGGGTGATCTCTTGCATTGTGTGTATAGGGGATCGGGTGATCTCTTGCATTGTGGGTATAGGGGATCGGGTGATCTTTCGCATTGTGGGTATAGGGGATCGGGTGATCTCTCGCATTGTGTGTAAAGGGGATTGGGTGATCTCTCGCATTGTGTGTATGAGGGATCGGGTGATCTCTCACATTGTGCGTATGAGGGATCGGGTGATCTCTCGCATTGCGTGTATGAGGAATCGGGTGATCTCTCGCATTGCGTGTATGAGGGATCGGGTGATCTCTCGCATTGCGTGTATAGGGGATCGGGTGATCTCTCGCATTGCGTGTATAGGGGATCGGGTAATCTCTTGCATTGTGTGTATAGGGGATCGGGTAATCTCTTGCATTGTGGGTATAGGGGATCAGGTGATCTCTCGCATTGCGTGTATAGGGGATCGGGTAATCTCTTGCATTGTGGGTATAGGGGATCAGGTGATCTCTTGCATTGTGTGTATAGGGGATTGGGTGATCTCTTGCATTGCGTGTGTAGGGGATCGGGTGATCTCTCGCATTGCGTGTATAGGGGATCGGGTGATCTCTCGCATTGTGTGTATAGGGGATTGGGTGATCTCTTGCATTGCGTGTATAGGGGATCGGGTGATCTCTCGCATTGTGTGTATAGGGGATCAGGTGATCTCTCGCATTGTGTGTAAAGGGGATCAGGTGATCTCTCGCATTGTGTGTATAGGGTATCGGGTGAGCTCTCAATTGCGTATATAGGTGATCGGGTGATCTCTCGCATTGCATGTATAGGGGATCGGGTGATCTCTCGCATTGCGTGTATAGGGGATCGGGTGATCTCTCGCATTGTGTGTATAGGGGATTGGGTGATCTCTCGCATTGTGTGTATAGGGGATTGGGTGATCTCTCGCATTGCGTGTATAGGGGATCGGTTGATCTCTCGCATTGCGTGTATAGGGGATCGGGTGATCTCTCACATTGTGTGTATAGGGGATTGGGTGATCTCTCGCATTGTGTGTATAGGGGATTGGGATTGACTGCAAACCTAACAACTGCAAACCTAATGACTGGCTGCAAACGCAACAACTGCAAACCTAATAACTGGCTGGAAACCCAACGACTGCAAACCCAACGACTGCAAACCTAATGACTGGCTGCAAACCCAACGACTGCAAACCCAATGACTGGCTGCAAACCCAACAACTGCAAACCCAATGACTGGCTGCAAACCCAACAACTGCAAACCTAATGACTGCAAACCCAACGACTGCAAACCTAATGACTGCAAACCCAAAAACTGCAAACCCAATGACTGGCTGCAAACCCAACAACTGCAAACCCAACAACTGCAAACCCAACAACTGCAAACCTAACGACTGGCTGCAAACCCAACGACTGCAAACCCAACGACTGGCTGCAAACCCAACGACTGCAAACCCAACGACTGCCCATCATAGGATAAACTCACTGAGGAACAGGTCCCTTCATGGAGCTCCTGCAGATCAAGGTTAAATAGGTCCTGGAGGAGGAGTAACCTGTGGCGGGGGGGGGCTTACCCAGGAAATTCATATGAAAAACACATGGGGGGTTGCCACATATATATATATACCGGATCAGGTGATCTCTCGCATTGTGGGTATAGGGGATCGGGTGATCTCTCGCATTGCGTGTATAGGGGATCGGGTGATCTCTTGCATTGTAGGTATAGGGGATCAGGTGATCTCTTGCATTGTGTGTATAGGGGATCGGGTGATCTCTTGCATTGTAGGAATAGGGGATCAGTTGTGTCTCTTCGCATTGTGTGTATAGGGGATCGGGTGATCTCTTGCATTGTGTGTATAGGGGATCGGGTGATCTCTTACATTGTTGGTATAGGGGATCGGGTGATCTCTTGCATTGTGTGTATAGGGGATCGGGTGATCTCTCGCATTGTTGTATAGGGGATCGGTTGATCTCTCGCATTGCGTGTATAGGGGATCGGGTGATCTCTCACATTGTGTGTATAGGGGATCGGGTGATCTCTCGCATTGTGGGTATAGGGGATTGGGTGATCTCTCGCATTGTGGGTATAGGGGATCGGGTGATCTCTCACATTGTGGGTATAGGGGATCAGGTGATCTCTCGCATTGTGGGTATAGGGGATTGGGTGATCTCTCGCATTGTGGGTATAGGGGATTGGGTGATCTCTCACATTGTGGGTATAGGGGATCGGGTGATCTCTCACATTGTGGGTATAGGGGATCAGGTGATCTCTCGCATTGTGTGTAAAGGGGATTGGGTGATCTCTTGCATTGCGTGTATAGGGGGATCGGGTGATCTCTCGCATTGTGTATATAAGGGATCGGGTGATCTCTCGCATTGCGTGTATAGGGGATCGGGTGATCTCTCGCATTGCGTGTATAGGGGATCAGGTGATCTCTCGCATTGCGTGTATAGAGGATCGGGTGATCTCTCGCATTGCGTGTATAGGGGATCAGGTGATCTCTCGCATTGCATGTATAGGGGATCGGGTGATCTCTGGCATTGCGTGTATAGGGGGATCGGGTGATCTCTCGCATTGCGTGTATAGGGGATCAGGTGATCTCTCGCATTGCGTGTATAGGGGATCCGCTCACATTACAGACACACAGGTCTCAATATTTGGGGTTTCTGTAGCACTCCCCCTCCCGGTGCGCGGTGCTGGGAGTCCGGCAGGATCCCCCTCATATCAGGCCTCGGTGAGGTTTGATCATTTCCCGCTTCTCGATCGGATTCCCGTTTTCGCAGCACAAAGGGAAGATCTCGGGGCGGTGAATAAAGCCGCACCGCGTGCTGGCCAGATTACAGCGCCTTAGCTAGAGCCCGGAATGTTCCATTCTATGAGAAAATTCACATATTCTGAAGCTGAAAAGTAAATCCCCCGCAATCCGGCGGGCGAGCTTAGCCATTTCAATTAACCAGCGCACAATGGGGCCCTTTATACGCGGCGGCGGCGAAAGGAATGATTCATTTCCAGAGGTCACCGTGTTTACTTAACAAGAGGCGCTAAACGAGGTCGCTGGTAAAAGCCCGGCGCGCTTATTAGGGATTGAAGTCGCTGGCGCGTGCCGTGTCCTTGCTACACTGCGAGAAACGCGGCCAAATTGGCAGAAACATAGAAAATCGCACGGCGCTGGAACGGGAAAGGGGGGGCTGGGGGGCAAACAATGGATCCTGATGCTGCACAGGGATTCGGCTGCGGCAAGGTGCGACATCCTGCAGGGACAGCTCAGCGGTTGCCATGGTGATTGCACACCTTTAGAAAGTCCTAAGGAGGAATCGGTGGGTGAGATTCTGCCGGCACTTTGGCCATGAGGGACATTGAGCTGGTTGGGTGAAAGCTATGAGTTCTAGATCCATGAGGAGAAGGATCCGGAACATAAAGCTGCAGTGAATTTATGAATTTTCGGAAAACAGACTTTCTGGCTGGTGTTAAAATGCGGAATAAAGGAGATGATGTGAGACACGTCCTCCTGACATGACCACACGGCACTCTATGCCATATTCACTGGCCGGGATTCAGGGCTACAACGCAGGACAGAGCGCTGCGGCACAGGACGGAGCGCGGCGGCACAGGATGGAGCACGGTGGCACAGGACGGAGCCCGGCGGCACAGGACAGAGCGCTGCAGCACAGGACGGAGCGCGGCACAGGACAGAGCGCGGCAGCACAGGACGGAGCGCGGCGGCACAGGACGGAGCACGGCGGCACAGGACAGAGCGCGGGGGCACAGGACGGAGCGCGGCGGCACAGGACGGAGCGCTGCAGCACAGGACAGAGCGCGGCGGCACAGGACAGAGCGCTGCAGCACAGGACAGAGCGCTGCAGCACAGGACAGAGCGCGGCAGCACAGGACGGAGCGCGGCGGCACAGGACGGAGCGCGGCGGCACAGGACGGAGCACGGCGGCACAGGACAGAGTGCGGCAGCACAGGACGGAGCACGGCGTCTCAGGGGAGATTCAGCAAACCTCATATTTTTAGCGGGTATCACCCAGAAACAATCGCCAGCGCCGGCCACGTCCCGTGCAAGGTTTCACACGGCAAAATCGAGGCGTACACACAGAATACTGCAACAAAAACACATTAAACACACGTGACCCCCCCCCCCGGTTCCGCGACGCATTGATCTGACACCTGCTGTAACCGCTGGCAGAACGACACCGAGGATAAACTGTCCCACATCCAGTAAATCAGCCTCAACACCAGGTCCAGTACATCCAGGGTTAATGCCATGTCCGGTAATTCATTCTTAACGCCATGTCGGGCACGCTGCCCTGCGACTCTCCCAGAGGGTACAGCCTCCTGAAAGGTGACGCCGGCGCAGGCTCGGCGCACGTCGGGATGTGAAAGTCACCTGGCAGAGCACGAGAAGTCAAAACATTCAGATGTAAGAGTAACGAGACGCCTCATTATCAGGAGTGCGGTGGCAGACTGAGCGCCCGGCACAGGACGACAATCACAAGTAATGCCATTAAATGACACATTAGTGGACTAATTATAACCAGTGTATTAAAGCTCCTTCTGGGAGACGGCGAGTGTGTTTTACACTTTCTCCCCCGGGGGAAGCAGATGTCTGACAGCCAGCGCTGCCGAACCAGAGGCGTCTCACAGGAGAAGCTGGCAGCCAGGAGCCTCATTAGGAGTGAAGCCTTCACCACCCAGGCCCCTGATAGTGGCATCACGCGGCCGTCCTGTGCGCAGGGGACGATCCGGACTGAGGCGTCGCGCGGCCTCCCCGTGTGCGGGGGACGATCCGGACTGCGCGGGGGACGATCCGGACGGAGGCGTCGCGTGGCCTCCCCTGCGCGGGGGACGATCCGGACGGAGGCGTCGCGTGGCCTCCCCTGCGCGGGGGACGATCCGGACGGAGGCGCCGCGCGGCCTCCCCGTGCGCGGGGGACCATCCGGACGGAGGCGTCGCGCGGCCTCCCCGTGCACAGGGGACGATCCGGACGGAGGCGTCGTGCGGCCTCCCCTACGCAGGGGACGATCCGGACGGAGGAGCCACGCGGCCTCCCCGTGCGCGGGGGACGATCCGGACGGAGGCGTCGCGTGGCCTCCCCGTGCACAGAGGACGATTTGTAACACAGACAGCAGCAACAATATACGCACCCTATGCCTTCAATTAATTCTGTACTCACCCCACCCCCAATATTGTGACCCAGGATCCGCTCTTGGCAACCTGGGATCTGATAGGTTGCACTCACAGCCGATAGCAGGACCCGCCCCCGCAGAGAATGCTGGTGGAGTGAACGTCCCAGATCTGCACCGATTCTCAGCATAAAGCGAGCGCTGGTAACGTGGCCGCGGGATCCGGCTGCTCCTCTGGGTTTTATGATGATCTGTTACCTCGGGTAAAATAAAAGGCCTGAGTGTTACGTTGTTACTAATCATCTCCAGGGTTTATCGTGACCCTTGGAGGTGGAGGACCAGGGACATCAACGAGGCCCATAAAGCCTGGGCTCCGCATCGCTTCTAGAACTTTACGGAAACCAGCAGACGTGTCTCCACCATCCAAGATCCATGTGTGACACCTAGAGACCGAATGCAAAATAGTTATATTTTTTACAATGTGTGTGTGTGTGCACATGTATGTATGTATGTGTGCGCGTGTATGTATGTATGTGTGTGCGTGTATGTATGTATGTGTGTGCGTGCATGTATGTATGTGTGTGTGTGTGCGCGCATGTATGTATGTATGTATGTGTGTGCGCGTATGTATGTATGTGTGCGCATGTGTGTATGTGTGTGCGCGCATGTATGTATGTATGTGTGTGTGCGCGCATGTATGTATGTGTTTGTGCGCGCATGTATGTATGTGTGTGCATGTATGTATGTGTGTGTGTGCGCATGTATGTATGTGTGTGTGTGCGCATGTATGTGTGTGTGTGCGCATGTATGTGTGTGTGCGCGCATGTATGTGTGTGTGCGCGCATGTATGTATGTGTGTGTGCGCGCATGTATGTATGTGTGTGCATGTATGTATGTGTGTGTGCGCATGTATGTGTGTGTGTGCATGTATGTGTGTGTGCGCGCATGCATGTGCGCGCATGTATGTATGTGTGCGTATGTATGTATGTGTGTGTGCACGCATGTATGTATGCGCATGTATGTATGTATGTATGTGTGTGTGTGTGCGCGCGCATGTATGAAACATAGAATCTGTCGGCAGATAAGAACCTTTCGGCCCATCTAGTCGCCCAATTACATGGATACTTTACCTGGATTTATCTTTTGTTTAGGATAGCCTTATGCCTATCCCATGCCTGCTTAAATTCAATTACTGTTTTGTCCTCTACCACTTCTACTGGAAGACTGTTCCATGTATCCACCACCCGCTCAGTAAAATAATGCTTCCTGATGTTACTTTTAAACCTTTGCCCCTCTAATCTAAGACTATGTCCTCTTGTTTTGCTACTTTGTTTCCTTTTAAATATACTCCCTTCCTCTACCTTGTGGTTTCCCTTTACGTATTTAAATGTTTCTATCATATCTCCTCTGTCTCGTCTTTTTTCCAAGCTGTACATGTTAAGATCATTAAGCCTTTCCTGGTAACTTTTCTCCTTCAAGCCGTACACCATTTTAGTAGCCCTTCTCTGAACTCTCTCTAAGATGTCTATATCCTTCTGGAGATACGGTCTCCAGTACTGCACACAGTACTCCAAGTGAGGTCTCACCAGTGCTCTGTACAGTGGCATGAGCACTTCCCTTTTCCTACTGCTAATACAGGCTCTCCCTACACAACCAAGTATTCTGCCAGCGTTTCCAAGCATTCTGCCAGCATTTCCTGCTGCTCTATTACATTGACTATTTACCCTTAGATCCTCTGAAATAATGACCCCTAAATCCCAACCCTCAGATGTATCAAATATTCTATATTCAGCCCTTGGGTTTTTACGTCCCAGGTGCATTATCTTGCACTTATCCACATTAAAACTCAATTGCCACAACTCCCACCATTGTTTTAGTTTACCTAAATCATTTGTCATTTGGCTGATCCCTCCAGGAACGTCAACCCTGTTGCAAATCTTTGTGTCATCAGCAAAAAGACATACTTTTCCATTAATACCTTCTGCAATATCACTAATAAAAATATTAAATAGAATGGGTCCAAGTACTGACCCCTGAGGTACCCCACTGGTAACAAGACCTTGCGCCGAATAAACTCCATTTACCACAACCCTCTGTTGTCTGTCACTCAGCCACTGCCTAATCCATTCAACAATATTGGAATCCAAGCTCAAAGATTGCAATTTATTGATAAGCCTTCTATGCGGAACAGTATCAAAAGCCTTACTGAAATCTAAATAAGCAATGTCTACTGCACCACCTGTGTCTATTATTTGTGTTACCCAATCAAAAAAGTCAATAAGATTAGTTTGGCATGATCTCCCTGAGGTAAACCCATGTTGTTTCTCCATCCTGTAATCTATGTGTTTTTAGATGTTCAACAATCCTTTCCTTTAACATGGTTTCCATTAATTTCCCCACTACTGACGTAAGACTAACTGGCCTATAGTTCCCCGATTCCTCCCTACTACCCTTCTTGTAAATGGGCACAACATTTGCTAATTTCCAGTCTTCTGGGACGAATCCCGTTAACAGATTTATTTAACCAATCCTTGTTAATGGTTATGCTATTACACCACTGAGCTCTTTAAATAATTTAGGGTGGATCCCATCAGGCCCCATTGACTTATTTGTCTTTACTTTAGACAGCTGCTGTAGAACCTCCTCCTCTGTAAACTGATATGTAAATGTCTCGTTAGTGTTTCCTCCTAACTGAGGTCCCTTTCCTTCCTTTTCTTCTGCAAAGACTGAACAAAAATATTCATTGAGGCAGTCAGCGAGACTTTTATGCTCTTCTACATACCTTCCTTCCTTTGTTTTTAATCTAACTAATCCTTGTTTTACTTTTCTTTTCTCGTTTATGTATCTAAAAAATGTTTTGTCCCCCTTTTTTACTGACTGAGCTATTTTCTCTTCTGCGTGTGCTTTGGAAGCTCTTATAAATTGCTTTGCCTCTCTCTGCCTAATTTAATAGGTTTGCCTATCTTCTTCACGCTGAGTTTTTTATAATTATTGAATGCTGTCTTTTTGTTCTTCGCTATTTTGGCCACTTCTGCAGAGTACCACAGTGGTTTCTTCCCTTTTTTGTTTTTGCTAACAAGCCGAATGCAATTGCCTGTGGCCTTCAATAATGCCTCCTTTTAAATAATCCCATTTCTCCTGGACTCCCTTTAAACTCCTCCAGTCTGATAATGACTCCTTCACACAAAATCTCATTTTAGAAAAATCTGTTTTTTTAAAGTCTAAAACTTTTGTTTTTGTGTGGTGCGGCTCCATCCCTGTTCTTATATTAAACCACACTGACTGGTGATCACTAGATCCCAAATTTTCACCTACAACAACGTCTGATACTAAACCTCCATTTGTGAGTATTAAATCCAATATGGCCTCTTTACGGGTCGGCTCCTCAACTACTTGTGTTAGAGATAATCCCAGTAGGGAGTTTAGAATATTTGTACTCCTGGTGCACCCAGCTGTTTTGGTTTTCCAGTTCACATCAGGAAGATTAAAGTCCCCCCTGATAATAACTTCCCCCTTCATTGCCATTTTGGCTATTTCCTCAAACAGCAGATTATCTAGCTCTTCTACTTGTCCAGGGGGTCTATAGATCACACCTACACGAGCTACTGTATGATTGCCAAATGTTACCGTAACCCAAACTGACTCTATGTTCACCTCGCTCACTTTTATCTGGTTCGTTTTTATGTTGTTTTTCACATACACACTCCTCCTCCTTTCCTACCTTCTCTGTCTTTTCTATATAAAGAGTACCCCGGTATTGTTATGTCCCAATTATTTTTCTCACTGAACCATGTCTCAGTAACCGCCACTAAATCTACTTTTTCAGCTGCCATCATTGCCCCAGTTCATTGATTTTATTGATTAAACTGCGAGCATATGTATGTATGTGTGTGTGTGCGCATGTATGTGTGTGTATGTATGTATGTATGTGTGTGTGTGCATTTACAGTCATGGCCGAAATTGTTGGCACCCCAGACATTTTTCCAGAAAATCAAGTATTTCTCACAGAAAAGTACTGCAGTAACACATGTTTTGCTATACACAGGTTTATTCCCTTTGTGTGTATTGGAACAAAACAAAAAAAGGGAGGAAAAAAAGCAAATTGGACATAATGTCACAAAACTCCAAAAGTGGACTGGACAAAATTATTGGCACCCTTTCAAAATTGTGGATAAATAAGATTGTTTCAAGCATGTGATGCTCCTGTAAACTCACCTAGGGCAAGTAACAGGTGTGGGCAATATAAAAATCACACCTGAAAGCAGATAAAAAGGAGAGAAGTTCACTTAGTCTTTGCATTGTGTGTCTGTGTGTGCCACACTAAGCATGGACAACAGAAAGAAGAGAAGAGAACTGTCTGAGGACTTGAGAACCAAAATTGTGGAAAAATATCAACAATCTCAAGGTTACAAGTCCATCTCCAGAGATCTAGATTTTCCTTTGTCCACAGTGCGCAACATTATCAAGAAGTTTGCAACCCATGGCATTGTAGCTAATCTCTCTGGGTGTGGACGGAAGAGAAAATTGATGAAAGGTTGCAACGCAGGATAGTCCGGATGGTGGATAAGCAGCCCAAACAAGTTCCAAAGAAATTCAAGCTGTCCTGCAGGCTCAGGGAGCATCAGTGTCAGCGCGAACTATCCATCGACATTTAAAAGAAATGAAACGCTGTGGCAGGAGACCCAGGAGGACCCCACTGCTGACACAGAGACATAAAAAAGCAAGACTACAGTTTGCCAAAATGTACTTGAGTAAGCCAAAATCCTTCTGGGAAAACGTCTTGTGGACAGATGAGACCAAGATAGAGCTTTTTGGTAAAGCACATCATTCTACTGTTTACTGAAAACAAAATGAGGCCTACAAAGAAAAGAACACAGTACCTACAGTGAAATATAGTGGAGGTGTAATGATGTTTTGGGGTTGTTTTGCTGCCTCTGGCACTGGGTGCCTTGAATGTGTGCAAGGCATCATGAAATCTGAGGATTACCAAAGGATTTTGGGTCACACTGTAGAGCCCAGTGTCAGAAAGCTGGGTTTGCGTCCGAGATCTTGGGTCTTCCAGCAGGACAATGACCCCAAACAAATACGACAAAAAGCTCCCAGAAATGGATGGCAACAAAGCGCTGGAGAGTTCTGAAGTGGCCAGCAATGAGTCCAGATCTAAATCCCATTGAACACCTGTGGAGAGATCTTAAAATTGCTGTTGGGAAAAGGCGCCCTTCCAATAAGAGAGACCTGGAGCAGTTTGCAAAGGAAGAGTGGTCCAAAATCCCGGGTGAGAGGTGTAAGAAGCTTATTGATGATTATAGGAAGCCACTGATTTCACTTATTTTATCCAAAGGGTGTGCAACCAAATATTAAGTTAAGGTGCCAAGAATTGTGTCCAGCCCATTTTTGGAGTTTTGTGACATTATGTCCAATTTGCTTTTTTTCCTCCCTTTTTTTGTTTTGTTCCAATACATACAAAGGGAATAAACCTGTGTATAGCAAAACATGTTTACTTGCAATACTTTCTGTGAGAAATACTTGATTTTCTGGAAAAATGTCTGGGGTGCCAACAATTTTGGACATGACTGTATGTATGTGTGTGTGCGCATGTATGTATGTAAGTGTGTGTGCGTGCGCATGTATGTATGTGTGTGCGCATGTATTTATCTGTGTGTCCGTGTATGTATGTGTGTGTGCATGTATGTACATATGTGTGTGTGTGTGTGTATGTATGTACGTATGTGGGTATGCGTGTGTGTGTATGTGTGGGCGTATGTATACATATTATTTATTTGGTGCCGTTATTTTGTCCGTGTTTCCGTTCTCAGGCCGGCTGACGCGTTTTAGCGCCTGTGTTCATACCTGGGTGAATGTCGCTGCATCTGGCGACTCTTCAACAGGAAAAAAAGGAAGAAAGAAATACCTGGGAGTGAATCCTCGGTGGAGCAGCTCACTAACAGCCAAATGGTTAAGTGCCTCGTGGAACAAAGCAGCTGCTTGAAGCCTTTGAAGTCAAGCGTGTAAATAGCAGAAGCCAGAGTCAACATATCTGGGCTCTCATTTATTAGCCTGAAAATGAAGTGGCGAGTCGCGCTGCATCCGTGTCATCACACTGCCATCTGGTGGCCGACGGCGGAGGCGAGCAGAGTGCAGCGGAATGCGCATTCACATACACGAACCTTCTACAAAGAGGAACTCAATCAAGGGAGATGCACGGCTCACAGGAGCTTACAATCTAGAGGATCAGAGGGTCCGGCTCACAGGAGCTTACAATCTAGAGGAGCAGAGGGTCCGGCTCACAGGAGTTTACAATCTAGAGGAGCAGAGGGTCCGGCTCACAGGAGCTTACAATCTAGAGGAGCAGAGGGTCCGGCTCACAGGAGTTTACAATCTAGAGGAGCAGAGGGTCCGGCTCACAGGAGCTTACAATCTAGAGGAGCAGAGGGTTTGGCTCACAGGAGCTTACAATCTAGAGGAGCAGAGGGTCCGGCTCACAGGAGCTTACAATCTAGAGGAGCAGAGGGCCCGGCTCACAGGAGCTTACAATCTAGAGGAGCAGAGGGTCCGACTCACAGGAGTTTACAATCTAGAGGAGCAGAGGGTCCGGCTCACAGGAGTTTACAATCTAGAGGAGCAGAGGGTCCGGCTCACAGGAGTTTACAATCTAGAGGAGCAGAGGGTCCGGCTCACAGGAGTTTACAATCTAGAGGAGCAGAAGGTCCAGCTCACAGCTTACAATCTAGAGGAGCAGAGGGTCCGGCTCACAGGAGCTTACAATCTAGAGGAGCAGAGGGTCCGGCTCACAGGAGCTTACAATCTAGAGGAGCAGAAGTTCCAGCTCACAGCTTACAATCTAGAGGAGCAGAGGGTCCGGCTCACAGGAGCTTACAATCTAGAGGAGCAGAGGGCCCGGCTCACAGGAGTTTACAATCTAGAGGACCAGAGGGTCCGGCTCACAGGAGTTTACAATCTAGAGGAGCAGAGGGTCCGGCTCACAGGAGCTTACAATCTAGAGGAGCAGAGGGTCCGGCTCACAGGAGCTTACAATCTAGAGGAGCAGAAGTTCCAGCTCACAGCTTACAATCTAGAGGAGCAGAGGGTCCGGCTCACAGGAGCTTACAATCTAGAGGAGCAGAGGGCCCGGCTCACAGGAGTTTACAATCTAGAGGAGCAGAGGGTCCGGCTCACAGGAGTTTACAATCTAGAGGAGCAGAGGGTCCGGCTCACAGGAGCTTACAATCTAGAGGAGCAGAGGGTCCGGCTCACAGCAGTTTACAATCTAGAGGAGCAGAGGGCCCGGCTCACAGGAGCTTACAATCTAGAGGAGCAGAGGGTCCGGCTCACAGGAGCTTACAATCTAGAGGAGCAGAGGGTCCGGCTCACAGCAGTTTACAATCTAGAGGAGCAGAGGGTCCGGCTCACAGGAGCTTACAATCTAGAGGAGCAGAGGGTCCGGCTCACAGGAGCTTACAATCTAGAGGAGCAGAGGGCCCGGCTCACAGGAGTTTACAATCTAGAGGAGCAGAGGGCCGGCTCACAGGAGTTTACAATCTAGAGGAGCAGAGGGCCGGCTCACAGGAGTTTACAATCTAGAGGAGCAGAGGGTCCGGCTCACAGGAGTTTACAATCTAGAGGAGCAGAGGGTCCGGCTCACAGGAGTTTACAATCTAGAGGAGCAGAGGGTCCGGCTCACAGGAGTTTACAATCTAGAGGAGCAGAGGGTCCGGCTCACAGGAGCTTACAATCTAGAGGAGCAGAGGGTCCGGCTCACAGGAGCTTACAATCTAGAGGAGCAGAGGGTCCGGCTCACGGGAGCTTACAATCTAGAGGAGCAGAGGGCCCGCTCACAGGAGTTTACAATCTAGAGGAGCAGAGGGTCCGGCTCACAGGAGTTTACAATCTAGAGGAGCAGAGGGTCCGGCTCACAGGAGTTTACAATCTAGAGGAGCAGAGGTCCGGCTCACAGGAGTTTACAATCTAGAGGAGCAGAGGGCCCGGCTCACAGGAGCTTACAATCTAGAGGAGCAGAGGGCCCGGCTCACAGGAGTTTACAATCTAGAGGAGCAGAGGGCCCGGCTCACAGGAGTTTACAATCTAGAGGAGCAGAGGGCCCGGCTCACAGGAGTTTACAATCTAGAGGAGCAGAGGGTCCGGCTCACAGGAGCTTACAATCTAGAGGAGCAGAGGGTCCGGCTCACAGGAGCTTACAATCTAGAGGAGCAGAGGGTCCGGCTCACAGGAGTTTACAATCTAGAGGAGCAGAGGGCCCGGCTCACAGGAGTTTACAATCTAGAGGAGCAGAGGACCCGGCTCACAGGAGTTTACAATCTAGAGGAGCAGAAGGTCCAGCAGAGCTATATAAAGGGTTAGAAAGAAAAAAAAATAAAGTGTCCTCTGCGGTCATTCCTATAGATCCAGGTGAATAAAACACAGAGGTTTTGGTTTACTTGAATGGCCATTGAAGCGTAAGCTCACCTGCCCAATCAAGTCACCTCTGGTAACGCGAGTCTTACCTAATGAAACGTCTGAGTAACCGCACACTCTCATGCCGCTTTTCAGCCAAGAGGCAGAATGGTGGGTTTTATTTATACACTCACCAAATACTCCCAGTTTGGGATTAAAAACAAAAACATGGAAAGGAACAGCAGCAAAAATGACCTGACTGGGGTTACGGCAAAATATACATATATACAGATAAAGCGGTGTCACATCTATTCTCACCAGGGTGGCTGCAACAACCAGGAGTACCCAACCTTGTTCGTGAACTGGTTTGGTTAATCCTGGTTGTTGCAGCCACCCTGGTGGAATAAGTGTGACACCGCTTTTATATAAAGGGTTAGGTTGGGGAATCACTGGACTCTACACCCTGTTGAGTGTTACGTGATGTGGGTTTTACCGGCACCAATGTGGGTTTTACTGGACGCAATGTTGGTTTTACCGGCACCGTTGTTGGTTTTACTTGACATGATGTGAGGGTAACTGGACGTGATGTGGGTTTCACTGGACGTGATGTGGGTTTCACTGGACGCGATGTGGGTTTCACTGGACGCGATGTGAGGGTTACTGGATGTGATGTTGGTTTTACTGGACGTGATGTTGGTTTTACTGGACGTGATGTTGGTTTTACTGGACGTGATGTTGGTTTTACTGTATGTGATGTTGGTTTTATTGGACGTGATGTTGGTTTTATTGGACGTGATGTTGGTTTTACCGGCACCGTTGTTAGTTTTACTTGACATGATGTGAGGGTAACTAGACGCAATGTGAGGGTTACTGGATGTGATGTTGGTTTTACTGTATGTGATGTTGGTTTTACTGGACGTGATGTTGGTATTACTGTATGTGATGTTGGTTTTATTGGACGTGATGTTGATTTTACTGTATGTGATGTTGGTTTTATTGGACGTGATGTTGGTTTTACTGTATGTGATGTTGGTTTTATTGGACGTGATGTTGGTTTTATTGGACGTGATGTTGGTTTTACCGGCACCGTTGTTAGTTTTACTTGACATGAGGTGAGCGTAACTGGACGCAATGTGAGGGTTACTGGATGTGATGTTGGTTTTACTGTATGTGATGTTGGTTTTACTGGACGTGATGTTGGTTTTACTGGATGTGATGTTGGTTTTACTGGATGCGATGTTGGTTTTACTGGATGTGATGTTGGTTTTACTGGCCGTGATGTTGGTTTTATTGGACGTGATGTTGGTTTTACTGTATGTGATGTGGGTTTCACGGAACGCGATGTGAGGGTTACTGGACGTGATGTTGGTTTTACTGGATGTGATGTTGGTTTTACTGGATGCGATGTGAGGGTTACTGGACGTGATGGTGGTTTTACTGTATGTGATGTTGGTTTTACTGGATGCGATGTGAGGGTTACTGGACGTGATGTTGGTTTTACTGGACGCAATGTGAGGGTTACTGGGCGTGATGGTGGTTTTACTGTATGTGATGTTGGTTTTACTGGACGCAATGTGAGGGTTATTGGGCGTGATGGTGGTTTTACTGTATGTGATGTTGGTTTTACTGGATGCGATGATGGTTTTACTGGATGTGATGCTGGTTTTATTGGACTTGATGTTGGTTTTACTGGATGCGATGATGGTTTTACTGTATGTGATGCTGGTTTTACTGGACGTGATGTTGGTTTTACTGGACGTGATGTGGGTTTTACTGGACGTGATGTGGGTTTCACTGGACGCGATGTGAGGGTTACTGGACGTGATGTTGGTTTTACTGGATGCGATGTGAGGGTTACTGGGCGTGATGTTGGTTTTACTGGATGTGATGTTGGTTTAACTGGATGCAATGTTGGTTTTACTGGACGCAATGTGAGGGTTACTGTATGTGAAGTTGGTTTTACTGGATGCGATGTGAGGGTTACTGGACGTGATGTGGGTTTTACTGTATGTGATGTTGGTTTTCCTGGATACGATGTGAGGGTTACTGGACGTGATGGTGATTTTACTGTATGTGATGTTGGTTTTACTGGACGTGATGTTGGTTTTATTGGATGCGATGTGAGGGTAACTGGACGTGATGTGGGTTTCACTGGACGTGATGTGGGTTTCACTGGACGTGATGTGGGTTTCACTGGACGCGATGTGAGGGTTGCTGGAGGTGATGTTGGTTTTACTGGATGCGATGTTGGTTTTATTGGACGTGATGTTGGTTTTACTGGATGTGATGTTGTTTTACTGGATGTGATGTTGGTTTTACTGGATGCGATGTTGGTTTTACTGGACATGATGTTGGTTTTACTGGACGCAATGTGAGGGTTACTGTATGTGAAGTTGGTTTTACTGGATGCGATGTGAGGGTTACTGGACGTGATGTGGGTTTCACTGGATGCGATGTGAGGGTTACTGGATGTGATGTTGGTTTTACTGTATGTGATGTTGGTTTTACTGGATACGATGTGAGGGTTACTGGACGTGATGGTGATTTTACTGTATGTGATGTTGGTTTTACTGGACGTGATGTTGGTTTTATTGGATGCGATGTGAGGGTAACTGGACGTGATGTGGGTTTCACTGGACGTGATGTGGGTTTCACTGGACGTGATGTGAGGGTTGCTGGAGGTGATGTTGGTTTTACTGGATGCGATGTTGGTTTTATTGGACGTGATGTTGGTTTTACTGGATGTGATGTTGGTTTTACTGGATGCGATGTTGGTTTTACTGGACGTGATGTTGGTTTTACTGGACGCAATGTGAGGGTTACTGTATGTGAAGTTGGTTTTACTGGATGCGATGTGAGGGTTACTGGACGTGATGTGGGTTTCACTGGACGCGATGTGAGGGTTGCTGGAGGTGATGTTGGTTTTACTGGATGCGATGTTGGTTTTATTGGACGTGATGTTGGTTTTACTGGATGTGATGTTGGTTTTACTGGATGCGATGTTGGTTTTACTGGACGTGATGTTGGTTTTACTGGATGCAATGTGAGGGTTACTGTATGTGAAGTTGGTTTTACTGGATGCGATGTGAGGGTTACTGGACGTGATGTGGGTTTCACTGGATGCGATGTGAGGGTTACTGGACGTGATGTTGGTTTTACTGTATGTGATGTTGGTTTTACTGGATACGATGTGAGGGTTACTGGATGTGATGGTGATTTTACTGTATGTGATGTTGGTTTTACTGGACGTGATGTTGGTTTTATTGGATGCAATGTGAGGGTAACTGGACGTGATGTGGGTTTCACTGGACGCGATGTGAGGGTTGCTGGAGGTGATGTTGGTTTTACTGGATGCGATGTGAGGCTAACTGGATGTGATGTGGGTTTCACTGGACGCGATGTGGGTTTCACTGGACGCGATGTGAGGGTTACTGGAGGTGATATTGGTTTTACAGAACGTGATGTTGGTTTTACTGTATGTGATGTTGGTTTTACTGGATGTGATGTGAGGGTTACTGGACGTGATGGTGATTTTACTGTATGTGATGTTGGTTTTACTGGACGTGATGTTGGTTTTATTGGATGTGATGTTGGTATTACTGGACGCAATGTGAGGGTTACTGGACGTGATGTTGGTTTTACTGGATGTGATGTTGGTTTTACTGGATGCGATGTGAGGGTTACTGGGCGTGATGTTGGTTTTACTGTATGTGATGTTGGTTTTACTGTATGTGATGTTGGTTTTACTGGACGCGATGTGACTGTTACTGGACGTGATGTTGGTTTTACTGTATGTGATGTTGCTTTTACTGGATGCGATGTGAGGGTTACTGGCCGTGATGTTGGTTTTACTGTATGTGATGTTGGTTTTACTGGATGCGATGTGAGGGTTACTGGACGTGATGATGGTTTTACTGGACGCAATGTGAGGGTTACTGGACGTGATGTGGGTTTCATTGGACATGATGTGGGTTTCACTGGACACAATGTGAGGGTTACTAGACGCAATGTGAGGGTTACTGGACGTGATGTTGGTTTTACTGGATGTGATGTTGGTTTTACTGGATGTGATGTTGGTTTTACTGGATGCGACGTGAGGGTTACTGGACGTGATGTTGGTTTTACTGGATGTGATGTGAGGGTTACTGGACGTGATGTGGGTTTCACTGGACGTGATGTGGGTTTCACTGGACGTGATGTGGGTTTCACTGGACGCGATGTGAGGGTTACTGGACTTGATGTTGGTTTTACTGGATGTGATGTTGGTTTTACTGGATGCGATGTGAGGGTTACTGGGCGTGATGTTGGTTTTACTGTATGGGATGTTGGTTTTACTGTATGTGATGTTGGTTTTACTGGACGCGATGTGACTGTTACTGGACGTTATGTTTGTTTTACTGGATGCGATGTGAGAGTTACTGGACGTGATGTTGGTTTTACTGGAGGTGATGTTGGTTTTACTGGACGCGATGTTGGTTTTACTGGAGGTGATGTTGGTTTTACTGGACGCGATGTGAGGGTTACTGTATGTGATGTTGGTTTTACTGGATGCGATGTGAGGGTTACTGGACGTGATGTTGGTTTTACTGGACGCAATGTGAGGGTTACTGGACGTGATGTGGGTTTCATTGGACGTGATGTGGGTTTCACTGGACACGATGTGAGGGTTACTAGACGCAATGTGAGGGTTACTGGACGTGATGTTGGTTTTACTGGATGTGATGTTGGTTTTACTGGATGCGATGTGAGGGTTACTGGACGTGATGTTGGTTTTACTGGATGTGATGTTGGTTTTACTGGATGTGATGTGAGGGTAACTGGACGTGATGTGGGTTTAACTGGACGCGATGTGAGGGTTACTGGAGGTGATGTTGGTTTTACTGTATGTGATGTTAGTTTTACTGGACGTGATGTTGGTTTTACTGTATGTGATGTTGGTTTTACTGGATGCGATGTGAGGGTTACTGGACGTGATGTGGGTTTCACTGGACGTGATGTGGGTTTCACTGGACACGATGTGAGGGTTACTGGACGTGATGTTGGTTTTACTGTATGTGATGTTGGTTTTACTGGAGGTGATGTTGGTTTTACTGGACGCGATGTGAGGGTTACTTTACGTGATGTTGGTTTTACTGGACGCAATGCGAGGGTTACTGGACGTGATGTGGGTTTCATTGGATGTGATGTGGGTTTCATTGGATGTGATGTGGGTTTCACTGGACACGATGTGAGGGTTACTGGACGTGATGTTGGTTTTACTGTATGTGATGTTGGTTTTACTGGACGTGATGTTGGTTTTACTGTATATGATGTTGGTTTTACTGGACGTGATGTTGGTTTTACTGGATGCGATGTGAGGGTTACTGGACGTGATGTTAGTTTTACTGGACGCAATGCGAGGGTTACTGGACGTGATGTTGGTTTCACTGGACGTGATGTGAGGGTAACTGGACGCGATGTCAGGGTTATTGGAGGTGATGTTGGTTTTACTGTATGTGATGTTGGTTTTACTGGACGTGATGTTGGTTTTACTCTATGTGATGTTGTTTTTACTGGACGCAATGTGAGGGTTACTGGACGTGATACTGGTTTTACTGTATGTGATGTTGGTTTTACTGGACGTGATGTTGGTTTTACTGTATGTGATGTTGGTTTTACTGGACGCAATGTGAGGATTACTGGACGTGATGTTGGTTTTACTGTATATGATGTTGGTTTTACTGGACGTGATGTGGGTTTCACTGGACGTGATGTGGGTTTCACTGGACACGATGTGAGGGTTACTGGACGTGATGTTGGTTTTACTGTATGTGATGTGGGTTTCACTGGACGTGATGTGGGTTTTACTGGACGTGCTGTGAGGGTTACTGGATGTGATGTTAGTTTTACCGGCACCAATGTGGGTTTTACTATTCATGATGTTGGTTTTACCGGCACCAATGTGGGTTTTACTGGTTCCAGTAGAGCAGACACAAATTGAAATCCCGAGTATAATAAAATGAAAGTTTTCGTTCCCTTCTGTTCCTGCAGTCGTTGCTGTTGTTGAAGTAGGCACAAGTCTCTAGGGACGCCGGCCGAGCCAGCAGGAAGAGGGACTCAAATGGAAGAGATAACACAGGCGACACGGTGTAAAAACACTAAAAAACATGTTAACACGGCGATGAATTGGCTGTGAGAGCTCTGTAATTACAGAGCCGGCACGAGTTCATCACCAGAACGAGGAGAGAAAGGAAGTGAGAAAAAAGGACAAAGGGAAGAAGAAACACAGGAAATTAAAAACACCCGAACAAAAGTCACCAAACGTCACCAACGATTTCGCGTCTGGAGGACAATGAAGCAGCAGACATGTTTTTGCATAATTCGATGACAGATCACGGCAATCCACTTCTGTGACATCCAAGGGTCAAGATACAGAGTAAATGAAGCCACCAGGGGTGGAAGGTTAAAGGCGGGAATTTTAATGCCGGAATAGCCGGCCATAAAACACTCCAGCTTGAAACGGGGAGAACGGCAAGAGAGAAAGGCTGCGAGAGAGAAAGGCTGCGAGAGAGAAAGGCTGCGAGAGAGAAAGGCTGCGAGAGAGAAAGGCTGCAAGAGAGAAAGGCTGCGAGAGAGAAAGGCTGCGAGAGAGAAAGGCTGCGAGAGAGAAAGGTGGCGAGAGAGAAAGGCGGCGAGAGAGAAAGGCGGCGAGAGAGAAAGGCTGCCAGAGAGAAAGGCGACGAGAGAGAAAGGCGGCGAGAGAGAAAGGCGGCGAGAGAGAAAGGCGGCGAGAGAGAAAGGCGGCAAGAGAGAAAGGCTGCCAGAGAGAAAGGCTGCGAGAGAGAAAGGCGGCGAGAGAGAAAGGAGGCGAGAGAGAAACACGACAAAATAGAAAGGCGGCGAGAGAGAAAGGCTGCGAGACAGAAAGGCTACGAGAGAGAAAGGCTACGAGAGAGAAAGGTGGCGAGAGAGAAAGGTGGCGAGAGAGAAAGGCGGCGAGAGAGAAAGGCGGCGAGAGAGAAAGGCGGCGAGAGAGAAAGGCTGCGAGAGAGAAAGGCTACGAGAGAGAAAGGCTACGAGAGAGAAAGGCTACGAGAGAGAAAGGCGGCAAGAGAGGAAGGCGGCGAAAAAGAAAGGCTGCGAGAGAGAAAGGCTGCAAGAGAGAAAGGCTGCAAGAGAGAAAGGCGGCGAGAGAAAGGCTGCGAGAGAAAGGCTGCGAGAGAGAAAGGCTGCGAGAGAGAAAGGCTGCGAGAGAGAAAGGCTGCGAGAAAGAAAGGCTGCGAGAGAGAAAGACGGCGAGAGAGAAAGGAGGCGAGAGAGAAAGGCTGCGAGAGAGAAAGGCTGCGAGAGAGAAAGGCTGCGAGAGAGAAAGGCTGCGAGAGAGAAAGACGGCGAGAGAGAAAGATGGCGAGAGAGAAAGGTGGCGAGAGAGAAAGGCTGCTAGAAAGGTTGCGAGAGAGAAAGGCAGCGAGAGAGAAAGGCGGCGAGAGAGAAAGGCGGCGAGAGAGAAAGGCTGCGAGAGAGAAAGACGGCGAGAGAGAAAGGCGGCGAAAGGCGGCGAGAGAGAAAGGAGGCGAGAGAGAAACACGACAAAATAGAAACACACTTTGTAGGATGCAGGCCTCCCAAGTCCAAAGTGACTTGCTTCACAAATATACACCCCTTATGTGCAGAATGGTTGTGTAATCTGTGATTATGCAAGAATACTATTGTCGTATCTGTTATTTTGGAGACAGGATTAGCGGTCCAGCCGACCCTTGTCTCAGGAACGTGTTCTCGGTTTCTATTTGAACAGGTTGAAATCTGCAGACTGTATTCTGTTATTATCCCGATTACCATTGTCCTGCCTTGTTTAGAAATGTTACATAATGTTTAATGTCACTGTTTACCTAATCTAAGTATGTTTCACCTTCCAAGAGGCAAATGTGTTCCATTGTCTGTTTCGGTCTGGTTGAGCCCCCCGCCGTTTCTAGGGGGGGGGGGGTTGTGGGGGGGGGTTGTGTATGTAAATGACCCATGTGTGACCGTATAAATGCATGCGTGGCTGTCCCTGATTAAACCAGTTCTATTCTGACCCTACATGCAGTCATGGCTCATGGTGTGGGTAGCAGCTATATTCTGTTTGCTGTTCCAGCGCAAAGCTTCAGATCTACAGCCACGGCTTATTTCTGGGGGACGTTTGCATGTCTCTCTACGTGTTCCCGTCTTTAAGCTGTGGATAAGTTACTGGAGAAAGGCACGAAAGTCATGAGGAGAACACGGAGGTCCAGCAAGGAAGCGGTATTGGCAGATGTGACCTTGTTGGGGAACTGAGATCTGTTTCACACCTAAACAAGGGAAACATAGGATGAGGACCTGGTGATAACCACCGTCCTGGTCCATTGGAGGCAGAGGGCAGCTCAGCTGGTGGCACATCTCCAAGGGGTGTAAATATCCCAAATCATGACCCTCATTTGCCCAGAGGAGCCAGTGACGTCTTCTGTCCCACTTCTAATGAGCTCAGTACGCGGCCTGGTGTCCTCAGTCTTACCCTTGAATGTGTGCCCTATGGCCGATACGGAGAGGTCGATCTTTGCGGTCCTCAGGGAGGAGATGAAGTGAAGGCAGCGCAATTTCCTGGCTGAGTGAGGTGGCGGAAACGAAGATAGAAACAAATGAGGAACGTGTGAAGGCACCTTATCCCCGTGAACGATCAAGATCGCAGAGAGACAAGACGGCGCAGCGGGCCCAGGAGATTGCCAGGAGGAGGAGAACCTTCCGAGACGATATTATGATGTCAAAGGAAGGGACACGTCCACACGAGGACGGGATAACATCACAACGATTAACACTCCAAGAAGAAGCAACCGGGGGAAAAACAGGTCGGTGTGAGCGAAAAGTCTAAATGTCTGTAAAGCAAAGGCCAGAGCTCGAGTCCATCAGGAGTCCACGGTAATAGCCAGGACTAGCCGGGATCATTTTGGGTTAATGCAGACGTAGCTGTAGATGGTGATGTGGCTTCAGTTAAGGAGATACCGTGATCTCTTCACTGGCTGCCGCTTGCCCGGATCTCTCCGGTTTGCCCTCACTGCTCCAGCCCACCGGGTATTTGCCTGGTTTGACCAATGAACGGTCCAGACTTGCTACTTCCATCGGGACAGTGATAGATGGCGGGAATTTAAAAGGAGCTACGCATCACACTGCTGACATCACAAGGCTTTCAGTGATCGCGGCCGATGGTCCCCAGATTTCTTGTCTGATGAAGAGGGGCCTTGGCGACATCACTGTATCAGCCCATCTGCCCTAGGAGCCCGGGATACTTAGTGACCCGATGTGTCACCACATTCCGGCAAACAATATAACTACATGTCCCAAACGCCTGCTACCAAAACGATCTCCCCACGCCAGACCCTCCCCATCCCCCAAAAAATAAAAATGCATCCCTTAACTATATGCACAATATAATTACCCACACCGCAGGACGGCTCGACACCAACGGAACCGAGTCTGTGCTTACACGTACAGGGATTTATAAAAATCAAAAAGAACCATTTATTTATTTATAAAGGATTTTACCAGAAGGATACATTGAGATTTCTCTCGTTTTCAAGTATGTCCTGGGTTCAAGAACATTGAAATTTTACACATTTCTTGTGCAGTAGGTGAAATCTCCATTCTCCAAGTCGCAGTGAATGACCTCCGGACCTTTGTATGATCCGGTTAGTGAAGAGGTAGTGGCCCTGTGTATCATCGTGTGCTGTTCATTCGATTTGTAATGCGCTCCTTTAAACACACACACTACATGATATACAGGAGCGTCAGCCTTTAATCAAATCCAGATATGACCCCCCCAGCCCCCCACACCGTCTCTCTTGATGTACGTAATCCCTTTAGATTGTCAGCTCACAGGCGTACACGTCCCACTTTGTATAACGGTTAGAGTGAAGCCCCCGGGCAGGTTCCCGGTCGCGTTTGCGCCACTCGTTGTAATTCTATGCGCTGCCTGTAATTCGGCTGCGGATTATTTGTGGATTTTTATAAAGCGCAGGATGAGAGGGACGTCTCCAAAACACGGCACGCACCGGGATCATCCAAAAAGCCAGCGATTAACCCCTCAATGTGCCACCGCCGCGCCAGGACCCGTGCCGAGGAATGAAACCTGCCAATTAGGGGAGTAAAATACTGTAACGCTGCGGGTAATAAATGAGAGGTGAAAAGGTCAACCTCGGCAATCTCACAATCAATTTGGCATGTACTCCTGGAGGTTATTGACGGATCACTGTGTGGCGTTTTACGCCGGGGGACAATACGCTGTATTATATCTCATCTCCTGGAAGAGGACCAGAGAAACATGGGGGCTGGGGCGCGCTTTGTGCCTCCTCCTGCCGGCGAGTGGCGGTGTTGCTAGGAGACGTGGCCCCCGGGAGCCTGGCGCTTTAAGAGGACGCAAGCTGATGAACACGATGTGAAATCAAAGGGCACGTTTTATTCATCGGGAGATTAAATGTTGCCAGGGAAAGGCCGCGCGGTCACTTGTCAAACGTGACGCCAACTCACAGCTGACACAATTTGCCTCACGTTCCGCTTGTATCAAAAAGGTAACCGAGATAAGCAAATGGACCCGAGGGGGGGGCGCGGGGGGCAGAGCGACACCGGGTGGAACAGACTATACACTCTGCATTCAGGAACAGATTGAGGCGGCATTTAGGGTTTTATTCATTCATATCCACTACACAAAACATCACGTCCAGCGCACACCACACACATATACACAAATCATCAAGATAAGCGCACACCACACACATATACACAAATCATCAAAATAAGCGCACGCCACACACATATACACAAATCATCAAGTTAAGCGCACACCACACACATATACACAAATAATGTATGATACAGCGCTGCGGAATTTGATGGCGCTTTATAAATAATGTATAATACAGCGCTGCGTAATCTGTCGCCGCTATATAAATAATGTATCATAATACAGCGCTGCGGAATCTGTTGGCGCTATATAAATAATGTATCATAATACAGTGCTGTGGAAATTGACTGCGCTATATAAATAATGTATCATAGTACAGCGATGCAGAATCTGTTGGTGCTATATAATGTGTCATAATACAGCGCTGCGGAATCTGTTGGTGCTATATAAATAATGTATAATAATACAGCGCTGTGGAAATTGACGGTGCTATATAAAGAATGTATCATAATACAGCGCTGCAGAAGCTGTTGGCGCTACATAAATCATGTAACATAATACAGTACTGTGGAATCTGTTGGCGCTATATAAATAATGTAACAAAATACAGCGCTGTGGAATCTGTTGGCGCTATATAAATAATGTAACATAATAGAGTGCTGTGGAATCTGTTGGCGCTATATAAATAATGTAACATAATACAGCGCTGTGGAATCTGTTGGCGCTATATAAATAATGTAACATAATACAGAGCTGCGGAATCTGTTGGTGCTATATAAATAATGTAACATAATACAGCGCTGCGGAATCTGTTGGCGCTATATAAATAACGTAACATAATACAGCGCTGCGGAATCTGTTGGCGCTATATAAATAATGTAACATAATACAGCACTGCGGAATCTGTTAGCGCTATATAAATAATGTAACATAATACAGCGCTGCGGAATCTGTTGGCGCTATATAAATAATGTATCATAATACAGCGCTGCAGAAGCTGTTGGCGCTACATAAATCATTTAACATAATACAGTACTGCGGAATCTGTTGGTGCTATATAAATAATGTAACATAATACAGCGCTGTGGAATCTGTTGGCGCTATATAAATAATGTAACATAATACAGTGCTGCGAAATCTGTTGGCGCTATATAAATAATGTAACATAATACAGCGCTGCGGAATCTGTTTGCGCTATATAAATAATGTAACATAATACAGCGCTGCGGAATCTGTTGGCGCTATATAAATAATGTAACATAATACAGCGCTGCGGAATCTGTTGGCGCTATATAAATAATGTAACATAATACAGCGCTGCGGAATCTGTTGGCGCTATATAAATAATGTAACATAATACAGCGCTGTGGAATCTGTTGGCGCTATATAAATAATGTAACATAATACAGCGCTGCGGAATCTGTTGGCGCTATATAAAGTCTAATAATAAATCGGGTGAGCTGGTTTCACTTCAGAGTAAAACGAGACCGAAGATCCTGAATGACTCGGTTACGCACAATGTGCCGCCGTTACGTGGATGCCGGTTACGTGGAAGCCAGTTCGCTCGGAACATTCTCACAGATTCTAGAAATCAAAGAACTTTCCAGATTCTGAAAAAAAATCTAAATTATCAAACAAACAATCAGAAAAAACAAAAGGTGGAAGGAAGGGAAGGGGTGAGGTCAGGGGGTCCACGAGTCCTGGGGTACCGGCCACGCCGAGGAGCAGCGCTGCAAATGGTTAATACCGTCTGAACGACCAGAACATTCCACTTAACAATATGGGATTTGATTTGTAATGGTTTGCACGTGGCGCGGATCAACTGCGCAGGGACGGACGCGCGCGTCTCCGGATCCCTCCTCTCCGGCAGATTCAAGGCGCCGCGCAGAAGTGGCTTTAATTAGAATTTACACGGCTGAACCGGGAAACAGGTGTCGGGTTGTTGTGATAATCCGTCAGGAATGATCCGCGTCCCGATAATATTTATATACATAGGAATGTACGAGCGCACAGACAAAGAGGCGGGAGAGGGGATATTTAAGGTCGCCTGCCACCGCCTCCGCTCATACCTGCGCCGGGAGAGCGCCATTATGTAAATGAAGCCGCGCGAGGAGAACAATAAACGCCGCGGTATAAAGGAGCCGGCTTATTATCACCTTATAAACTCTGCGATATTGCGCTCGTCGAGTTACTTTACATAATTTTATTGGAGAGACGGCGAGTCCCGACATCAATTTATCTGCAAAAGTAATTAAACTCCAACAAAAACAGCGAACGCGAAAACTCGTAAAACGCAGAATGCTTGCCAGCATTTGTTTGGAGTTTTGAGATGCATTTTGGTTGATGCGTCATGCTGGTATCACCGGATCAGCACCGTACCGGGTCCAGTCTGCAGAATCCGAGGTGAGGAGGGACACACATCTATATACCATAGCTAGCTATATGTAACAACACGAGAGCCACAACCATAAACCATAACTATATGTAACAACACGAGAGCCACAACCATAAACCATAACTATATGTAACAACACGAGAGCCACAACCATAACTATATCTAACAACACGAGAGCCACGTCCATAAACCATAACTATATGTAACAACACGAGAGCCACAACCATAACTATATCTAACAACACGAGAGCCACAACCATAAACCATAACTATATGTAACAACACGAGAGCCACAACCATAAACCATAACTATATGTAACAACACGAGAGCCACAACCATAAACCATAACTATATGTAACAACACGAGAGCCACAACCATAACTATATCTAACAACACGAGAGCCACAACCATAAACCATAACTATATGTAACAACACGAGAGCCACAACCATAAACCATAACTATATCTAACAACATGAGAGCCACAACCATAAACCATAACTATATGTAACAACACGAGAGCCACAACCATAACTATATCTAACAACACGAGAGCCACAACCATAAACCATAACTATATGTAACAACACGAGAGCCACAACCATAACTATATCTAACAACACGAGAGCCACGTCCATAAACCATAACTATATGTAACAACACGAGAGCCACAACCATAACTATATGTAACAACGCGAGAGCCACGTCCATAAACCATAACTATATGTAACAACACGAGAGCCACAACCATAACTATATCTAACAACACGAGAGCCACAACCATAAACCATAACTATATGTAACAACATGAGAGCCACAACCATAAACCATAACTATATCTAACAACACGAGAGCCACAACCATAAACCATAACTATATGTAACAACACGAGAGCCACAACCATAACTATATCTAACAACACGAGAGCCACAACCATAAACCATAACTATATGTAACAACGCGAGAGCCACAACCATAAACCATAACTATATCTAACAACACGAGAGCCACAACCATAACTATATCTAACAACACGAGAGCCACGTCCATAAACCATAACTATATGTAACAACACGAGAGCCACAACCATAACTATATGTAACAACGCGAGAGCCACAACCATAAACCATAACTATATGTAACAACACGAGAGCCACGTCCATAAACCATAACTATATGTAACAACACGAGAGCCACAACCATAAACCATAACTATATGTAACAACACGAGAGCCACGTCCATAAACCATAACTATATGTAACAACATGAGAGCCACAACCATAAACCATAACTATATGTAACAACACGAGAGCCACAACCATAAACCATAACTATATCTAACAACACGAGAGCCACAACCATAACTATATCTAACAACACGAGAGCCACGTCCATAAACCATAACTATATGTAACAACACGAGAGCCACAACCATAACTATATGTAACAACGCGAGAGCCACAACCATAAACCATAACTATATGTAACAACACGAGAGCCACGTCCATAAACCATAACTATATGTAACAACACGAGAGCCACAACCATAAACCATAACTATATGTAACAACACGAGAGCCACGTCCATAAACCATAACTATATGTAACAACATGAGAGCCACAACCATAAACCATAACTATAGTGTAACAACGCGAGAGCCACAACCATAACTATATGTAACAACACGAGAGACACATCCATAACCATAACTATATGTAACAACGCGAGAGCCACATCCATAAACCATAACTATATGTAACAACACGAGAGCCACACCATAAACCATAACTATATGTAACAACGCGAGAGCCACATCCAAACCCATAACTATGTAACAACACGAGAGCCACGTCCATAAACCATAACTATATGTAACAACTCGAGAGCCACAACCATAAACCATAACTATATGTAACAACACGAGAGCCACATCCATAAACGATAACTATATGTAACAACGCGAGAGCCCATACATAAACCATAACTATATGTAACAACTCGAGAGCCACAACCATAAACCATAACTATATGTAACAACGCGAGAGCCACATCCATAAACCATAACTATATGTAACAACGCGAGAGCCACAACCATAAACCATATAACTATATGTAACAACGCGAGAGCCACATCCATAAACCATAACTATATGTAACAACTCGAGAGCCACACCATAACTAATCTAACAACACGAGAGCCACGTCCATAAACCATAACTATATGTAACAACTCGAGAGCCACAACCATAAACCATAACTATATGTAACAACACGAGAGCCACATCCATAAACGATAACTATAATGTAACAACGCGAGAGCCACATACATAAACCATAACTATATGTAACAACTCGAGAGCCACAACCATAAACCATAACTATATGTAACAACGCGAGAGCCACATCCATAAACCATAACTATATGTAACAACTCGAGAGCCACAACATAACTATATGTAACAACACGAGAGCCACATCCATAAACCATAACTATATGTAACAACGCGAGAGCCACATCCATAAACCATAACTATATGTAACAACAGACTTTTAAAAAACGACTGGATGACTTCCTGCAGACACAGATATTAAGGGTTATAATATTTAATATGTGGGTAAAAGCTTCTTGATCCAAGGAGAAATCTGACGCCATCTGGGGGCAAGAAGGAATTTTTTCCCGGTATGTTGCATATTGGCAGCATTTCAGACTGGGTTTTTTGCCTTCTTTTGGATCAACAGCAGTAGGTTATGTGGGAGAGGCTGAACCCGATGGACGCATCTTCTTTTTCAGCCTATATAACTATGTAACTATGTAACGCGAGAGCCACAACCATAAACCATAACTATATGTAACAATACGAGAGCCACATCCATAAACCATAACTATATGTAACAACGCGAGAGCCACAACCATAAACCATAACTATATGTAACAACGCGAGAGCCACAACCATAACTATATGTAACAACACGAGAGCCACATCCATAAACCATAACTATATGTAACAACGCGAGAGCCACATCCATAAACCATAACTATATGTAACAACACGAGAGCCACAACCATAAACCATAACTATATGAACAACGCGAGAGCCACATCCATAAACCATAACTATGTAACAACACAGTTACAACACGAGAGCCACGTCCATAAACCAAACTATATGTAACAACTCGACAGCCACAACCATAAACCATAACTATATGTAACAACACGAGAGCCACATCCATAACCATAACTATATGTAACAACGCGAGAGGCACGTCCATAAACCATAACTATATGTAACAACGCGAGAGCCACATCCATAAACCATAACTATATGTAACAACTCGAGAGCCACAACCATAAACCATAACTATATGTAACAACGCGAGAGCCACATCCATAAACCATAACTATATGTAACAACTCGAGAGCCACAACCATAACTATATGTAACAACGCGAGAGCCACATCCATAAACCATAACTATATGTAACAACGCGCGAGAGCCACATCCATAAACCATAACTATATGTAACAACGCGAGAGCCACAACCATAAACCATAACTATATGTAACAACACGAGAGCCACGTCCATAAACCATAACTATATGTAACAACACGAGAGCCACAACCATAAACCATAACTATATGTAACAACACGAGAGCCACGTCCATAAACCATAACTATATGTAACAACATGAGAGCCACAACCATAAACCATAACTATATGTAACAACGCGAGAGCCACAACCATAACTATATGTAACAACACGAGAGACACATCCATAAACCATAACTATATGTAACAACGCGAGAGCCACATCCATAAACCATAACTATATGTAACAACACGAGAGCCACAACCATAAACCATAACTATATGTAACAACGCGAGAGCCACATCCATAAACCATAACTATGTAACAACACGAGAGCCACGTCCATAAACCATAACTATATGTAACAACTCGAGAGCCACAACCATAAACCATAACTATATGTAACAACACGAGAGCCACATCCATAAACGATAACTATATGTAACAACGCGAGAGCCACATACATAAACCATAACTATATGTAACAACTCGAGAGCCACAACCATAAACCATAACTATATGTAACAACGCGAGAGCCACATCCATAAACCATAACTATATGTAACAACTCGAGAGCCACAACCATAACTATATGTAACAACACGAGAGCCACATCCATAAACCATAACTATATGTAACAACGCGAGAGCCACATCCATAAACCATAACTATATGTAACAACAGACTTTTAAAAAACGACTGGATGACTTCCTGCAGACACAGAATATTAAGGGTTATAATATTTAATATGTGGGTAAAAGCTTCTTGATCCAAGGAGAAATCTGACGCCATCTGGGGGCAAGAAGGAATTTTTTCCCGGTATGTTGCATATTGGCAGCATTTCAGACTGGGTTTTTTGCCTTCTTTTGGATCAACAGCAGTAGGTTATGTGGGAGAGGCTGAACCCGATGGACGCATGTCTTTTTTCAGCCTATATAACTATGTAACTATGTAACGCGAGAGCCACAACCATAAACCATAACTATATGTAACAATACGAGAGCCACATCCATAAACCATAACTATATGTAACAACGCGAGAGCCACAACCATAAACCATAACTATATGTAACAACGCGAGAGCCACAACCATAACTATATGTAACAACACGAGAGCCACATCCATAAACCATAACTATATGTAACAACGCGAGAGCCACATCCATAAACCATAACTATATGTAACAACACGAGAGCCACAACCATAAACCATAACTATATGTAACAACGCGAGAGCCACATCCATAAACCATAACTATGTAACAACACAGTTACAACACGAGAGCCACGTCCATAAACCATAACTATATGTAACAACTCGACAGCCACAACCATAAACCATAACTATATGTAACAACACGAGAGCCACATCCATAAACCATAACTATATGTAACAACGCGAGAGCCACGTCCATAAACCATAACTATATGTAACAACGCGAGAGCCACATCCATAAACCATAACTATATGTAACAACTCGAGAGCCACAACCATAAACCATAACTATATGTAACAACGCGAGAGCCACATCCATAAACCATAACTATATGTAACAACTCGAGAGCCACAACCATAACTATATGTAACAACGCGAGAGCCACATCCATAAACCATAACTATATGTAACAACGCGAGAGCCACATCCATAAACCATAACTATATGTAACAACGTGAGAGCCACGTCCATAAACCATAACTATATGTAACAACACGAGAGCCACATCCATAAACCATAACTAAATGTAACAACGCGAGAGCCACGTCCATAAACCATAACTATATGTAACAACACGAGAGCCACGTCCATAAACCATAACTATATGTAACAACGCGAAAGCCACATCCATAAACCATAACTAAATGTAACAACGCGAGAGCCACGTCCATAAACCATAACTATATGTAACAACACGAGAGCCACGTCCATAAACCATAACTATATGTAACAACGCGAGAGCCACGTCCATAAACCATAAGTATATGTAACAACACGAGAGCCACGTCCATAAACCATAACTATATGTAACAACGCGAGAGCCACGTCCATAAACCATAAGTATATGTAACAACACGAGAGCCACGTCCATAAACCATAACTATATGTAACAACACGAGAGCCACGTCCATAAACCATAACTATATGTAACAACTCGAGAGCCACAACCATAAACCATAACTATATGTAACAACGCGAGAGCCACGTCCATAAACCATAACTATATGTAACAACGCGAGAGCCACGTCCATAAACCATAACTATATGTAACAACGCGAGAGCCACATACATAAACCATAACTATGTAACAACACGAGAGCCACAACCATAAACCATAACTATATGTAACAACACGAGAGCCACATCCATAAACCATAACTATATGTAACAACGCGAGAGCCACATCCATAAACCATAACTATATGTAACAACAGACTTTTAAAAAACGACTGGATGACTTCCTGCAGACACAGAATATTAAGGGTTATAATATTTAATATGTGGGTAAAAGCTTCTTGATCCAAGGAGAATCTGACGCCATCTGGGGGCAAGAAGGAATTTTTTCCCGGTATGTTGCATATTGGCAAGCATTCAGACTGGGTTTTTTGCCTTCTTTTGGATCAACAGCAGTAGGTTATGTGGGAGAGGCTGAACCCGATGGACGCATGTCTTTTTTCAGCCTATGTAACTATGTAACTATGTAACTATGTAACTATGTAACGCGAGAGCCACAACCATAAACCATAACTATATGTAACAATACGAGAGCCACATCCATAAACCATAACTATATGTAACAACGCGAGAGCCACAACCATAACTATATGTAACAACACGAGAGCCACATCCATAAACCATAACTATATGTAACAACGCGAGAGCCACATCCATAAACCATAACTATATGTAACAACACGAGAGCCACAACCATAAACCATAACTATATGTAACAACGCGAGAGCCACATCCATAAACCATAACTATGTAACAACACGAGAGCCACGTCCATAAACCATAACTATATGTAACAACTCGAGAGCCACAACCATAAACCATAACTATATGTAACAACACGAGAGACACATCCATAAACCATAACTATATGTAACAACGCGAGAGCCACGTCCATAAACCATAACTATATGTAACAACGCGAGAGCCACATCCATAAACCATAACTATATGTAACAACTCGAGAGCCACAACCATAAACCATAACTATATGTAACAACGCGAGAGCCACATCCATAAACCATAACTATATGTAACAACTCGAGAGCCACAACCATAACTATATGTAACAACGCGAGAGCCACATCCATAAACCATAACTATATGTAACAACGCGAGAGCCACATCCATAAACCATAACTATATGTAACAACGTGAGAGCCACGTCCATAAACCATAACTATATGTAACAACACGAGAGCCACATCCATAAACCATAACTAAATGTAACAACGCGAGAGCCACGTCCATAAACCATAACTATATGTAACAACACGAGAGCCACGTCCATAAACCATAACTATATGTAACAACGCGAAAGCCACATCCATAAACCATAACTATATGTAACAACGCGAGAGCCACAACCATAACTAAATGTAACAACGCGAGAGCCACGTCCATAAACCATAACTATATGTAACAACACGAGAGCCACGTCCATAAACCATAACTATATGTAACAACGCGAGAGCCACGTCTATAAACCATAAGTATATGTAACAACACGAGAGCCACGTCCATAAACCATAACTATATGTAACAACACGAGAGCCACGTCCATAAACCATAACTATATGTAACAACGCGAGAGCCACAACCATAAACCATAACTATATGTAACAACGCGAGAGCCACAACCATAACTATATGTAACAACGCGAGAGCCACAACCATAAACCATAACTATATGTAACAACGCGAGAGCCACGTCCATAAACCATAACTATATGTAACAACGCGAGAGCCACATCCATAAACCATAACTATATGTAACAACGCGAGAGCCACATCCATAAACCATAACTATATGTAACAACGCGAGAGCCACGTCCATAAACCATAACTATATGTAACAACACGAGAGCCACATCCATAAACCATAACTATATGTAACAACGCGAGAGCCACATCCATAAACCATAACTATATGTAACAACGCGAGAGCCACAACCATAACTATATGTAACAACGCGAGAGCCACCACCATAAACCATAACTATATGTAACAACGCGAGAGCCACAACCATAACTATATGTAACAACGCGAGAGCCACAACCATAAACCATAACTATATGTAACAACGCGAGAGCCACAACCATAAACCATAACTATATGTAACAACAAGAGAGCCACGTCCATAAACCATAACTATATGTAACAACACGAGAGCCACGTCCATAAACCATAACTATATGTAACAACGCGAGAGCCACAACCATAAACCATAACTATATGTAACAACAAGAGAGCCACGTCCATAAACCATAACTATATGTAACAACGCGAGAGCCACAACCATAAACCATAACTATATGTAACAACAAGAGAGCCACGTCCATAAACCATAACTATATGTAACAACGCGAGAGCCACAACCATAAACCATAACTATATGTAACAACAAGAGAGCCACGTCCATAAACCATAACTATATGTAACAACACGAGAGAAACAACCATAAACCATAACTATATGTAACAACGCGAGAGCCTCAACCATAAACCATAACTATATGTAACAACGCGAGAGCCACAACCATAAACCATAACTATATGTAACAACGCGAGAGCCACATCCATAAACCATAACTATATGTAACAACACGAGAGCCACAACCATAAACCATAACTATATGTAACAACGCGAGAGCCACATCCATAAACCATAACTATATGTAACAACACGAGAGCCACGTCCATAAACCATAACTATATGTAACAACACGAGAGCCACAACCATAAACCATAACTATATGTAACAACGCGAGAGCCACATCCATAAACCATAACTATTTGTAACAACACGAGAGCCACAACCATAAACCATAACTATATGTAACAACACGAGAGCCACGTCCATAAACCATAACTATATGTAACAACACGAGAGCCACAACCATAAACCATAACTATTTGTAACAACACGAGAGCCACAACCATAAACCATAACTATATGTAACAACGCGAGAGCCACATCCATAAACCATAACTATATGTAACAACACGAGAGCCACGTCCATAAACCATAACTATATGTAACAACACGAGAGCCACGTCCATAAACCATAACTATATGTAACAACACGAGAGCCACGTCCATAAACCATAACTATATGTAACAACACGAGAGCCACAACCATAACTATATGTAACAACGCGAGAGCCACAACCATAAACCATAACTATATGTAACAACGCGAGAGCCACAACCATAACTATATGTAACAACACGAGAGCCACAACCATAAACCATAACTATATGTAACAACACGAGAGCCACGTCCATAAACCATAACTATATGTAACAACACGAGAGCCACAACCATAAACCATAACTATATGTAACAACACGAGAGCCACAATCATAACTATATGTAACAACACGAGAGCCACATACATAAACCATAACTATATGTAACAACACGAGAGCCACATCCATAAACCATAACTATATGTAACAACGCGAGAGCCACAACCATAAACCATAACTATATGTAACAACGCGAGAGCCACATCCATAAACCATAACTATATGTAACAACACGAGAGCCACATCCATAAACCATAACTATATGTAACAACGCGAGAGCCACAACCATAAACCATAACTATATGTAACAACGCGAGAGCCACAACCATAAACCATAACTATATGTAACAACACGAGAGCCACGTCCATAAACCATAACTATATGTAATAACGCGAGAGCCACAACCATAAACCATAACTATATGTAACAACGCGAGAGCCACAACCATAAACCATAACTATATGTAACAACACGAGAGCCACGTCCATAAACCATAACTATATGTAACAACACGAGAGCCACAACCATAAACCATAACTATATGTAACAACACGAGAGCCACGTCCATAAACCATAACTATATGTAACAACGCGAGAGCCACAACCATAAACCATAACTATATGTAACAACACGAGAGCCACAACCATAACTATATGTAACAACGCGAGAGCCACAACCATAAACCATAACTATATGTAACAACGCGAGAGCCACAACCATAAACCATAACTATATGTAACAACACGAGAGCCACGTCCATAAACCATAACTATATGTAACAACGCGAGAGCCACAACCATAAACCATAACTATATGTAACAACACGAGAGCCACGTCCATAAACCATAACTATATGTAACAACGCGAGAGCCACATCCATAAACCATAACTATATGTAACAACGCGAGAGCCACAACCATAAACCATAACTATATGTAACAACTCGAGAGCCACAACCATAAACCATAACTATATGTAACAACTCGAGAGCCACATCCATAAACCATAACTATATGTAACAACGCGAGAGCCACAACCATAAACCATAACTATATGTAACAACACGAGAGCCACAACCATAACTATATGTAACAACGCGAGAGCCACAACCATAAACCATAACTATATGTAACAACGCGAGAGCCACAACCATAAACCATAACTATATGTAACAACACGAGAGCCACGTCCATAAACCATAACTATATGTAACAACGCGAGAGCCACAACCATAACTATATGTAACAACATGAGAGCCACATCCATAAACCATAACTATATGTAACAACGCGAGAGCCACATCCATAAACCATAACTATATGTAACAACGCGAGAGCCACAACCATAAACCATAACTATATGTAACAACTCGAGAGCCACAACCATAAACCATAACTATATGTAACAACTCGAGAGCCACATCCATAAACCATAACTATATGTAACAACACGAGAGCCACATCCATAAACCATAACTATATGTAACAACGCGAGAGCCACGTCCATAAACCATAACTATATGTAACAACGCGAGAGCCACAACCATAAACCATAACTATATCTAACAACACGAGAGCCACAACCATAAACCATAACTATATGTAACAACACGAGAGCCACAACCATAAACCATAACTATATGTAACAACACGAGAGCCACGTCCATAACTATATGTAACAACACGAGAGCCACATCCATAAACCATAACTATATGTAACAACGCGAGAGCCACAACCATAACTATATGTAACAACGCGAGAGCCACGTCCATAAACCATAACTATATGTAACAACATGAGAGCCACAACCATAAACCATAACTATATGTAACAACGCGAGAGCCACAACCATAAACTGTAGTTGTATTATTATTCTTTATTTATAAAGCGCCGGCATATTCCGCAGCGCTGTACAATAATGTATGTTGCAGGGCTGCGCTGCAGGACGGTGTGAGAGCAGGAGCTGCTGCTTGATATTCCGCGCACGTCGTTCACATATGTATTTCTATTAATGTTTAACGTGTGTCGGCCGGAAGATAAGAGCCGCTACATGGTGTCCGCTCAGTCTGACAGAGAATGGGGCTCCGTGTAAGCTATTGGCCGGCACTTAAGTCCCGGGAAGGAGTCGCACGGCTATCTCCTGTACACATGTGCCGCTGGCCCCTGATAAGCGGCGGCAGAGAGGAGGGGGACGGCTGGAAATTAATGATGTGAAGGGATTGGGAGAAAGAGGTGAAGGGAAGAGCCTTACAAATCAATGTCATACCCAAGTGCCCCTACAACAAATGGCTGTGCGGCGCGCGACTGCGGCCTGATGCAGAGCGCGATGCCTTCCAGGCGCAGCGCTGCCTAATCTTCCTATTAATCCCAGTCATCTGGTGGTGTTTGTCGCCTATCGAGCAGCTGGAGGGGCAGCCGCACGGCAAATTGGTCTGAATGGCACAGACACCACTTAAGACAGATTAGCTGCTCGTCAGTTATAGGGTTGGAAGGTCTATTGACCGCTAAATCACATCCTGTACGGAGCTTGCAGCGCCGTCACCGCGGACGCCACTTCCAAAGAGTCATACCGCATGTTATGATGGAGGAGCAGGACCTCAAAAAAATCATACATAAAGCAGCAGAAAAAGAAACGTCCATAAATATACACTATGTAACAGAATCTGCAAAAAATGCAGCAAACGCAACAAAACGACGCCGTGTTTATTACACGGGAAACATCCGCGGCTCAAATAAAACACTGCAGGAAACAGACAGGGTTATTCAAAGAGAATCGAAAAGTCATCGCACGTTCGGTGACTTTTCGTTCGCTTCAATTCGGTGCGATTTGGCGATCCCATTTCGGCGACCCTGCTGTGTATTCAGCAAGAACCACAGGGCCGCCGAAATGCAGGGAAAAGTCGCTGCAAAACCCACTGAAAACTCCTCGCAAAACGAGGCAAAAAACACACACCGAAACCTGCAAGAACATCTGGATTAACCCCGCCGACCACGCTGGAGAAACCCGACACCGCAGACGAATGGAGTGGAAAAAAAAACAGTTTGCTTGAATGTTTGAAAAGTGAAACGCTATTTGCAAAGAAACTACTGAGCGAAAATGTCTGAAATTTACATAAAATCCAATGAATGAGAATAAAAAGGGCTGTGACAGAAAAAAGAAAAAAAAAGGGAAAAAAATGTTTGCAAAAAATCCAAAAAAAGTCTAAAAGATCCTAAAAAATATCTATAAATAAAGAGACTTTTTGCTGCAGATTAAATTAATAAACGGTTTATTAGATAATGGATTAAAACGGGAATATTTTTAACATTGAAGCCTATGGGTTTCGCCTGAATAAACCTGCCGAATGAAACCTCTGAACAGCAGGGCAATTCGGCAACTTTTCACTGCTGGGTTTTTGCTCTCTGAATAGACGATGCTATGGGGATTCACTGCCCTCGAACAGACACATGAGGTCGGGGGGGGGGGTTACACTCGCGACCTTTCAGTATTTTGGATGATCCTGGATTCGGGGATTCGAGGATTCGGGATTCTCGCTCTGGACGCGCACATCGCGGCCGTCTGGACGTTTGTCTTATTTTTATTTATGTTTAATAATACCGTTAGAAGAACCCGTCATGTTTTTAACCCTTGCGCCTCTCGGATTACACAGCGTCGCATTTCGCCGGCTCTTTAAAATAAAATGCATTATGGGAAGGCTCGCTGCTGCAATCTGAGGAAAAGGCAAATTAACCTTCAGAGCGGCGAGATAACAGCCAGCGCGGCCGGGAACGGTATGGGGAAATGATCGCAAGAGGCACCACACACCAGCGCGCCGACCCGATACGCAGCGATAGGTGCAACTCCTCATGGCTGAAAAAACCTGCGTCGTAAAATCTTCGTAATCTGCGAGCGACGAGAAAGCGAACAAACGGCGACTCACTGTATTCATTCCTCACAGAGAGAAACACACGACACAAAGGGTTAACTCAAAGACAGACAGACAGACAGAGGTATAGACCGACATAGGACAAACAGGCATAGGCAGAGACAGACAGACATAGACAGACCGGCATAGACAGAGACAGACAGGCAGAGACAGACAGGCATAGACAGAGACAGACAGGCATAGACAGAGACAGACAGGCAGAGACAGACAGGCATAGACAGAGACAGACAGGCATAGACAGAGACAGACAGGCAGAGACAGACAGACATAGACAGACCGGCATAGACAGAGACAGACAGGCAGAGACAGACAGGCATAGACAGAGACAGACAGGCATAGACAGAGACAGACAGGCAGAGACAGACAGGCATAGACAGAGACAGACAGGCATAGACAGAGACAGACAGGCAGAGACAGACAGGCATAGACAGACATACCCAGAGACAGGTATAGACAGAGACAGACAGACACAGACAGGCAGAGACAGACAGGCATAGACAGAGACAGACAGGCAGACAGACAGGCAAAGACACACATACCCAGAGACAGGCATAGACAGACAGGCATAGACAGACAGGCACAGACAGACATACCCAGAGACAGGTATAGACAGAGACAGACAGGCAGAGACAGACAGGCATAGACAGAGACAGACAGGCATAGACAGAGACAGACAGGCAGAGACAGACAGGCATAGACAGACATACCCAGAGACAGGTATAGACAGAGACAGACAGACACAGACAGGCAGAGACAGACAGGCACAGACAGACATACCCAGAGACAGGTATAGACAGAGACAGACAGACACAGACAGGCAGAGACAGACAGGCACAGACAGACATACCCAGAGACAGGTATAGACAGAGACAGACAGACACAGACAGGCAGAGACAGACAGGCATAGACAGAGACAGACAGGCATCAACAGACATACCCAGAGACAGGCACAGACAGACACCCTGCATTCACCCCGTGCCCTCATGTGACGGTCGTCGTGTTTCACACCTCGGTTTCCTCCTGTAAAGGTTAACGAGGCGCTTGTGATGCGATGATCTATAAATCAGATAAATCGGGTCTCGCGACCTTTTGTGTAAAGGTTTGTGATCCGCTCACATATGGAACATGACGCGGCGCAGCTGGAGAACATGATGAAAGGCGGCTGGATATGGAGCCCGTGGGGTCTGACGCGTTCTGCACAACCAGAGCTGCCAAACTCCGGCCTCACAGATATTCCGGAACTACAATTCCCATGATTCCCGGCCACTAATTGCAAAGTCTTGTGGGAATTGTAGCCAATCAAAATTTGGATGGTCTGAGTTTTACACCCCTGTTCTGGTAACTCAAGGATCGTTCCATGGAAACCATGACATACAATTAGTGGGAGATCAGAGTGACCCGCAGGAGATCCCAGGACACACCCACACCGGGGCGGCCGGACCCTGAAAACCAAAACAATCAGGGGATGTGTGGCCCCCAGGGGCCGGGAACATCTGGTGACACTGTGACAACGCACTCCTTATTTTCTATAAGCCCACATGAAGTGGCAACGCCGGGTGATCACCAATTATCCCACAAGACACGGAGGCGAGTATTATGCTATCTTTTCTTTACTTAAGCCGATAGCAGCAAAGATTAACACAAAATACAGACAAATAAAGTATTTTGAGAGAAAAAAACTCTCTTTTAACAATCAACTAAGACATGTCCAATAGTATTGTCCTTTAGACTCTCCCAACCAATCAGTGATCATCCAGGTGCATAAATCCTGAGGTAACCTTTAGCCACGCCTCTTTTCTTTGCTGCTCGCCGACAGAGATAATAATGCAGTTTGCTGCTAATACTTATTATACTGATTTAAAGTAAAAAATAATAATTATTGTCATTTGCTTTGCATTTTTTGTTATATATACATTTACTGTATTGCTTTGTTTTAATACGTATTTAATCAGTTATTGCACCTTGTCTGGGGTTTTTTACACTCTCCCTGGGTGCTGTGACAGGGTACATATTTATTTCATGTTTTTGGTAATTGTGCTGTTTATTTTCGCATTGGTGATTCACTGGGAGCCGAGTCAGTGTTTGCAGCTGCAACCCCGCTTGTCTCCGTGTCTCCTGCTCAGGTCCGCCCTTCAAGAGGTGCGGCTTTCGCACCATTGGTGTTCTGAGGCGGCGCTCGCGAGTGGTTGCTGGCGCTGGCGCCGTCCTCGGTGTTTACCTCAGGCGGTCTCGGCGCTCCCGCAGGGGCAAGTCCCTGTTACCTCACACTAACAAAATTATTAATAAAATGGCCCAGATCCCGGCATTAACCCCCTCCGTTTCATGCCTGGAGGGCAATAATTCTAATGCAGCCTCCATTAACCCCACAGAGGCATTTATGGCAGCTTTATCTGCCTTTTCAACAAATTTGGAGACAAATATGCTGAGGGTTTTAGATACTCCTGCAAATAAAAAGGCTGCCGAGGCGTCACCAATGTCTGATAAATTTATTTCACTGGATTCCAGTCAGGATGATGAGGTTCCTGGGACCTCAAAGGAGGGAGAAGGGCATCTCCCTAAAATCAATGCCAATAAAGAACGTACAAAGACCTGTACAAAACATAAATTACCTCAGAAAACCACTGTGGCAAAAAAAGAGAAGCCATTCTGAGGTGGCTAATAAACGCAAATGGAAGCGCACTAGAGACGCAGAGGACTTTGTGAGCTCCACTGATAGTTACAGCACCGAGGAGGACTCTGTGAGCTCCACAGATAGTTACAGCACTGAGGACTTTGTGAGCTCCACAGATAGTTACAGCACTGAGGAGGACTTTGTGAGCTCCACTGATAGTTACAGCACCGAGGAGGACTCTGTGAGCTCCACAGATAGTTACAGCACCAAGGAGGACTCTGTGAGCTCCACAGATAGTTACAGCACTGAGGAGGACTGTGTGAGCTCCACAGATAGTTACAGCACTGAGGAGGACTTTGTGAGCTCCACAGATAGTTACAGCACCGAGGAGGACTCTGTGAGCTCCACAGATAGTTACAGCACCGAGGAGGACTCTGTGAGCTCCACAGATAGTTACAGCACTGAGGAGGACTCTGTGAGCTCCTCAGATAGTTACAGCACCGAGGAGGACTCTGTGTGCTCCACAGATAGTTACAGCACTGAGGAGGACTCTGCGAACTCCACAGATAGTTACAGCACCGAGGAGGACTCTGTGAGCTCCACAGATAGTTACAGCACTGAGGAGGACTCTGTGAGCTCCACTGATAGTTACAGCACTGAGGAGGACTCTGTGAGCTCCACTGATAGTTACAGCACTGAGGAGGACTCAGAGTCTGAGGAGAGCTCAGACCCAGATTATAATCCTGATTATTCCTCTGAATTATCAGATTCATGTTCCTCTCCATCATCTGGTGTTTCTAACACACAGAAATCTGACCCGGTTGATGCTTTGGCCAACACGATGTTTGTCCCAGAGATGTTAAAGCACCCGCGCTTGGTGAATGGACCCCTATTGAACATGTCGCTAAATATATTGAAGAGAGGATTAGAAACAACAAGAAAAGCAGGAGCAATATGAGGGCTGAGTGCCCGGCCCCAACACTGGCACAGAAATTAAATGCAGCTCCTGAGTTGGACCCTAAAATTATTGAAATTATTCAAGAATCTGGTTGGTCCCCAAAGAGGGGTGTCGAGGCTACCCTTAAGGTTTGCCATGACAAGCTATTTGATTTTTTAGGACCTTTGTCTAAACTGATGGACTCGATTGAAAGGTCATTATTGACTAATGATAAACCAGACCTCTTTGAGTATAGTGGCTGGGTCCAATGTTTAGTATGAGTCTTCAGTAACATTAATTCAGCTTTGGCTACGGAACGAAGACGGGCTTATCCTCCTAAAAATAGACCCAAAATTGATGACATTGGCTTCTAATGAGCCGGGCCCAGAGGCAGATGGATTCCTATTTGGAGAAGGAATCTATAAAGAAATTAATAATTATTCTGGTTCTTTTATTACTGTTTTCAAAGTGAAATCCAGTTTACGTCGGGCTTTCCCGAATAGGGTTTTTGACAGGGCCGGGAGAAGCAGGGGCCGTTTTCACGGCCGCTATCCTTATTCAACCTCACGAGGCTCTTTTAACGAGGGACCGAAGTATCCCACCTTCTTCCCTCAAAGAGCAAGATACCCGCGATATCGGGGTAACAGAGGTTCACGGAGAAGATCGGCTGGTGAGTTTGGTGTCACACCAACTTTCTGTCCCAGGAAAGGTGGGAGGCAGGACATCCCTTTTTTTTCATCAATGGCAAATGATTACAGTAGATCCTTGGGTTTTACAAACAGTCAGGGGGTTCAAGATAGAATTTGATTCTCAACCCAGACAGTCTCATCCTCCTCTGCCGATTGTAACGTCTCAGGAAGACACGGCCACCACAAAACTAGAAGTAAGGGAGCTTCTAAAAAGGAAAGCTATAGAGAAGGTGATTCCCCCCGAGAGAGATTCATAAGCAACAGATTTCTAGTAAAAAAGAAAGGAGGAGACTTCCGTCCAGTAATAAACTTAAAGCAATTAAACGAATATGTCACAATTCTACAGCTGGAAACCAGATCCCATGGCGTTAGCCACGGACGCGCTGGTCCAGGTTTGGCCATCAGGAATACATTATGCTTTCCCTCCATTTCTGCTCATCTCGAGGGTGTTACACCTAGTCCTAGTTCAGAAGGCGACCATAGTGCGGATATCACCACTGTGGAAAACCCAACCCTGGTTTCCACGTCTTCTGGAATTATCTGTAGACATTTCCAGGCTGATTCAGGCGTCCTCATCCCATCTATAGGACCCAGAGGGACCACTGCAGAACATCTTGCAGTCTCGCACTTTCCAACTAATGGCTTGGAAGTTATCAGGGGTCATTGGCCTTCAGGCTGCATTTCAGAGGCAACTGCCTCCTTATTGTCCAGTTCTTGGGCACCATCTACGAGGGAAAGATACAATAGGGCTTGGAGATCATGGGTCGCTTGGTGTCTGGGCCAAGTTGATCCCATATCAGCTCCTGTGAGCCAGTTATTGAGTTTCTTCACTCAGTTGTTGGAAGAAGGAAAGGCGTATCGCATGATTAATAATGTTAGGTCTGTGATTTCTGCTTCCCATCAGGGTTTCGATGGAATTCCTGCGGGGAAACATCCTGTTATTTGTAGGTTATTGAAGGGCATACATTTCCAACGCCCCCCCTCGTCCCCGCTATTCTTCCACGTGGGACATTAACCTAGTTCTGGATTTTTTTGGATAATTGGCCCAGTAATGACACACGGTCAGTTAAACAGGTTTGGACACACGTGGTTCTGTTACTTTCCTGTAAAAGGGTTTCTGATGTTCGGGTCTAGATTTATCTGTTAGACTTTTCTCTCCTACAGGAGTTAAATTTGTAATTTCTAACAGGACTAAATCCTCTCTGTCAGACATTTTCTACCCAGCGTTTCCTCAACGCCCTAATTTATGTCCCGTCCTTTGTTTAAAAGCGTATGAAAAGGTTATGAATTATCCCACAAGACACGGAGGCTCTTATTATGCTATCTTTTCTTTACTTAAGCCGATAGCAGCAAAGAACAATCTCTCAAATACCAAACAAAGTATTTAGAGAGTGAAAAAAATACATTAAACAGTATATATACATAACAGATAACAATGGTACAGTCCAGCATAACAATGGTACAGTCCAACTCCTCCAATCCTCTGACCACCGTTGGCCTCTTTTCTTTGCTGCTCGCCGAGATGAGTATTAGCAGCAAGCTCTATATTAATTGACATTTTCACTGTATTTTATTGTAGTGTTATATATATATATATTCTAATTTAGCATATTGTTTATACACACACACTGTTAGCTTGTGTTTGTTTGTACTTATTGTCAACCCGTTAGGGACTTATGTGCAGGGGCTAGGCTTTGCCTTTATTTGGTTTTAATTGTCTCTTGGGGGATTGTATATATATATTTTTCTGCTTCCAGTGTTTTTTGCCTTTGTGGGACAAGTCCGTCTTTACGGCGGCTTTCTAGTGTGTTTTTGCGCTTCCCCTGTATCTCCGTCAATAGGAGAGCCGTAGCTTCGCGCCGCTGCCTGAGGTAAACGCTCGCAACGACTAAAGGCGAGTTTTACCTCAGGTGATGTACGTTTGAAAATGAACCAGCGATTAAACAGCGAGTTCACTCAAATTTATTTAATTTAATTGTTCCCGTTGTTTTCTCCGGGGAGACGGGTCCGTCTCTCCGGCGGTTTCTGTGGGGATTTGGTGCCCCCCCCCCTCAGCTGTTCCTGAGGAGAGGCGCGGCTTCGCGCCACTGCTCTGAGGTAACGCTTGCGGCAGTTCGCGCATGCGCGGAACGCCGCAGCTTGTTGCCACGGGAAATTTCCCAATAAAATTAGTAAAATAAGTTATATAAGTGATTAAAATAAATAAATTAAATAAAAGAAGTGGTTTATGACTGGCCCGAACCTGCCTGTTGCCCCAGGTGCCCTCGTTCTTATGCCCACGATTTTTCCTCATACTTGGAGTATAATATGGTTAAAATGTCTAGAATCTCTCAGCCAGACGTTCATTTATAATTTCCCCAACTTCAGATAGATTTTTATCTAGTGATTCCTGACAGGATAATGAGGTCCCTGAGACTTCAATAAAACGTACATCTACCCGTACTTGAAATGAATTTCCACAGCACATCACTGTGACGAAAAAAGGAGCCAGTTAACTCCGGCTGACAAAGAAAGAGGAAGCGCGCTAGAGGCGCAAAGATACCGGCAGCTCCTCAGAACATTCTAGAGAGGAAGCAATGTCAGATTGTGAGGTGAATTCCTCTGACCCGGAGTACGATCCGGTCTCCTCTCCTGAGGCGTCAGATTCTGTTTCCTCACCTGATTCCACTGATTCTAAACACCGCTTATTGATCCGGTAGATGCTGTAAGAAATTCAATGTTTGTACCAGAGCAATTAAAACATCCCCGGTCAGTGGAATGGACACACATAGAGCATGTGGCTGGTTATATAGAACAGCATATCCGTATGTCAATGGATAAACAAACCAGAAGTAATTTGAGGGCTGAGTGTCCAGCCCCAACTTTGTCACATAAGCTTAACCACTTCAATGCTAAGGACGCGCTCAGCGCGTCCTCAGCATTGCCCCTGGTATGCGGAGGACGCGCTGAGCGCGTCCTCGCATTGGGGTCAGCGTTCGGCCGGGTTCCGGCCGATCGCTGGCCCCTCCGGTGCGGGCTGACATCCTGGATGTCAGCCCGGCATCCGGAGCAGTGGCCGCCATTATTATGTGTCATCGCGCCCCCGCGATGACACATAATTCAGGCGCCCCCCCCCGCATGTGCGGAGGAGGCGCCTGAAAGGGAGGGGGGGGAGGTCCTTCGGACCTCTCTCCCTCCCGATCGGCGGCTCACAGGGGCTTAACCCAGGCATCATTTGGAAGGGCACAGCCTGCCCTTCCAAATGATGCCTGGCATTAACCCCTGGGGAGCTGGATCGCAAATCGGCGCTGAAAAGCGCCGATTTGCGATCCTTCCGGGAGCTGGCCGACATCTTGGATGTCGGCCAAGCTTCCGGGAACTCCCCCAGAGGACTGGCGTCATCGTGCGCAGCACGATGACGCCAGTCCTAGCATTAACCCCTAACTGCCACGAACTGTGGAGATAGGGAGTTCAATGAACTCCCTATCTCCCGATCCGTGGCAGTTAGGGGTTAAATTTTGATATCGTTGGATCGGCCAGAGCATGGCCGTTCCAACGATACCAAACATGAAAGTAAAAAAAAATGTAAAAAAAAAATAAAAAATATAAAAAAAAATTAAAAAAAAAATTAAAAAAAAAAAAATAAACACTTTTTTTTTTGTTTTTTGTTTTGTTAATGCAGCAATATTGTTCCCATTTCAATTATAATGTGAACAATGATGCTGCATTAACGATTTTTGTATGCGGTGCGTTTGTTAAAAATGGTGTCATTTTCCCCAAAAAAAAATGTAACGAGACCCCATCTCTAATTTTTTTAACAAGCGCACCCCATACAAAATATAACCGCAATTGCTCGCATGTAAAATGTGGAAAAAAACACTTTACACGCTGTAAATTATTGAAAATACATATTTTATTGCATTTTTTGTTATAATATACAAACATGACATAACGTATACATATAATAATGACATATTATGAATCTACCGAGTCTGACGGAAAGAACGATATATAATATGTCGATGTCATATACTAAAATAAGCCTTCAAAACACGTTTAAACATGATGCGCAAAACAGGTAAAAAATGACCTCAGCACAGGGGCGGGAAAAGCCTCAGCAGCGAAAGGGTTAATGTAACCCCGAGTTAGATCCGGAGATTATTCACATCCTTAACCAGTCAAATTGGTCCCGAAAACGGGGAGTAGAGGCCACCTTAAGGGGTGTCATGATAAATTGCTTGATTTTGAGGGTCCATTGGCAAAAATTAATAAATTTGATTGAGGTTTTTCTTCACTAATGAAAACCAGTCCTGTTTGAACACAGGGGCCGAGTACAGAGATTAGTCTGTGTTTTTGGTAACATAACACAGCTTTATCGAGCGAAAAGGAGACGCTCAATTCTCCTCAGGATCCACCCTAAAGTGGCGACCTTAGCGCATAATAAACTGTTGGCGCTATATAAATAATAATAATTATGAGCCTGGTTCCAACGCTGAGGGTCTGTTATTTGGAGAAGGCATCTTCAAGGAGATGACCGAATATACAAGGTCCTTCTTGACCACAGGTAAGATAAAGACTAATATCAGGAAGGTTTTCTCAAAATAGTTTTTTCACATTCCTTATTCCACCTCAAGAGGCTCCTTGAAATCCTCTTAACTAGAGTACCAAGATAGACCATAATTTCACCATCAAAGTGGTTAAAGGGGTTCGAGAAGATCAGGAATTTTGGTGAGTATGGTTTCACACCAACTATCCAAGGCGCAGAATTCCGCCCAGTATCAATTTGGAAAAAACACCTAAACAAGTACGTTGTGTACAATCATTTCAAAAGGGAAGACATTCCGTCATTAAAAGGAGTTTATCTCCACAAGATTGGATGGTCAATATAGACCTAAAAGACGCTTATCTGACAATGCCAATAAAACTACAAAATATCTGTCCTTACAACGACACAGTCTATCGAATTTCTGGCGTCACCGTAACTATGATGGAGATGGCTCTTTCTCTGCCTTCAGACAAAGTTCGGCTGATTCACAGAGAAATCAGATGTCTTCTATCTGCAGAAAAATTCTCTGAGATGGTTAGCTCACCTTCTGGGCCTACTCTCTGCAGCAATACAAGTGGTCTTTACAGGACCGCTTTATTGTCGAGCTCTTCCACGTCTGAAAGCACGATTTCTGCGGAGGAGATGGCTTTATCCAGATTGCATCTCTCTGGACGACGAGTCGAAATTGGAGATGCAGTGGTGGCTAAATCATTTAGTGTCAGGCAACAGCAAAGCCATCATCCATCCAACTCCAGAGTTGGTCATAGAGTCAGACGCCAGCAGATCTGGCTGGGGCGCGCTGCGGATCTTTTTCCACAAGTGTCAGTTGGGGTTCCAGAGAGATAGGATTGTATATGATTGTTTAGAACTCCTTGCAGGATTGTTTACTATTCAAGTTTATCAAGCATTTCCAGACGAGTTCTATACGCCTGGAGATGGACAACCTGTCCGCTGTGCGTCATATCAACTTTATAGGTGGCCCCAGGTCAAAACAGTTAGCAGAGACACCAAAGTCTTTTGAGGATTTTGCCTGCCTCACAATTTATCAGTCCAGGCCAATACATTCCAGGGTCCAGCAATGTAATGGCAGACTGGAATTCAAAGTATCTGATAGACTCCAGCAATTGGAGATTAGACGCCAGGGTATTTGCTAGTTTGTCATTCCTCTGAGGTCCCTTCGCTATAGATTTATTGGCTTCTAGCCTTAATATTCCTTTACCACAATACTACTGTTGGAGACCAGACCCATGGCTTTGCCAATGGATGCTCTGGTCCAGACCTGGACGCTTTACGCTTTCCCTCCATTCTGATTTCAACATTAATATGACTAGTACAAGTACAATTAGCTACAATAGTGCTTATAGCACCCTTATGGAGGTCTCAAGCATGGTTCCCGCACCTGCTGAAACCGTCTGTGGACATTCCCAGGCTAATTCGTGTCCCATCGTCCACCCTGGGAGATCCGGAGGGAACGCTTCAGAATTCTTTGAGTCTTCACTAATTTTTTAAGCTGTTAAGTGTAATATCAAAGGTCACTGGCCTTCAGTCAACATTTCGGATGCATCTGCCACTTTTTTGGTCGAGTTCCTGGGCCCCTCTACTAGGAGGAGATATGGTAGCACATGGAACTCATGGGTTTTTTGGTGCATCGAACATCAAGTTGATTCCATATCAGTTTCCTTGAGTAACTTGTTTAGTTCTTCACACATCTATTTGGGGATGGTAAAGCGTATCGTACGATTAATAACCTCAGGTCAGCGATACCTGCTTCACATCAGGGTTTTATTAGTATTCCTGCCGGGAATCACCCCATTACATGTAGGTTTTTGAAGGGTATACAGTGTAAACGACCCCTTGTTCCCGTTATTTTAACATCTGGGATGTCATTCTAGTTAATTTCTGGATAAGTGACCCGAGAATGAAACTAGGTCTATTAAACAGATTTCTGTGAAATTGGCAATTTTACTTTGTTTGATTTCCTGCAATAGAGTCTCACACGTTCGAGCCCTAAACATAACGGGAAGAAGTTTTACCCGACACGGGGAGAAATGTTCAATTTTCCTATAGGACAAAGACTTCATTGTCAGAGGTCTTCTATCTAATCCCAACAGTTATTCATATCCTTACGCAAACCATACAATTCTGTAACTTCCACCACACTCAATAGGTGTGTTAAATGGATCAAGTCAGGAGCTGGTGTAGTCGTCTCCGTGTTCGGAGCTCATTCATCCCGGAGTGCTTCTGCTTCCGAGGTTTTTTCTTCTGTGGATGTCGTCTTGTAGACATCTTAAAACAGCAGACTGGTCCAGAGAATCCACCTTTTAGGGAGTGTTATTTTAAACCACTGTGTCACATGTCACTATCACTAATTAATTAAGCTTTGAACTCGCATAATAAGAGCGTCCGTGTCTTGTGGGATAATTCCCAGATTCCCCTATTATCATGACGGGGAATCATAATTATAATAAAGACAGAGGAGGCGAGTATTATCCCACCCGATAATTGGGTTATTGCCACCCTTTATATTTGGCTATAAGGTTTTGATGTTTCAATAGTCATTACGGATTTTTTTCAAACCTTATTATAAGCTCTTGGTGATCTTTAATACATTTATGTTCCGACAGCCTAAACTTCTTGTCAAAGCTTTCATTGGATGAGGAAGAGTTCTTCCGTTGTTCTGTTCGTTGGAGAAGAGCGTGAGCTTCATGTTGGAGTTTTCGTTGAAGGATGAATATTCGTCCATGCTTGAGCTTCAAATTGGAGTCTACGCTGAAGCTTAATCCTTGGGTTGGAATTTCTCACGGAAGGATTCAACTACATGTTCGAGGTTTCCATGAAGGAATGGAGTTCTTCCGTTGTTTGTTTGGTTAAAAGATCAGTATGTGTCTCGCATCAGAAAAGAGAAGAGGCCAACGGTCGTCAGATGATTGGAGGAGTTGGACTGTACCATTGTTATGCTGGACTGTACCATTGTTATCTGTTATGTATATATATTGTTTAATGTATTTTTTTCACTCTCTAAATACTTTGTTGGGTATTTGAGAGATTGGTCTTTGCTGCTATCGGCTTAAGTAAAGAAAAGATAGCATAATACTCGCCTCCGTGTCTTTATTATAATTATGATTCCCCGTCATGATAATAGGGGAATCTGGGAATCCTAATAGATCATCTCAATCTCAACGATTGTTCATTTCCCTACGTAAACCTCATAATCCAGTAACTTCCACCACTCTAGCTGGGTGGGTTAAAGGGATCATGTCAGAGGCTGGTGTAGATATCTCCATTTTTGGAGCCCATTCTTCTCAGAGCGCCTCTGCTTCGGGGGGCTCTGTCGCAAGGATGTCGTCTTGAGGACATCTTAAAAACAGCTGACTGGTCCAGGGAATCCACCTTCCCAGTATTTTAAACCGGTTATATATATGTCACAATCGTTAATTAATTAGCTTTGAACGAGCATAATATGAAGCCTCCGTGTCTTGTGGGATAATTCCCAGATTCCCCTATTAATATGACGCGGAATCATGATGATTATAGTAAAGACACGGAGGCGAATATTATCCCACCCGAATGATTGGGAGTATTCTTGCCCACCCGTCTGTATAAGTGTTATTACATGTCATGATATGCATTAATTTATTCAATTGTTTCTTCCTCAGTGTAATTTGGTGAACCGTTCATCGTAGGATCAAGTTTTATCAAGTTCTTCAAGTTCCAGTTCGAAGTTCCATCGATCTCGCACCAGAAAAGAGGCGTGGCTAAAGGCTACCTCAGGATTTATGCACCTGGATGATCGCTGATTGGTTGGGAGAGACTAAAGGACAATACTATTGGACATGTCTTAGTTGATTGTTAAAAGAGAGTTTTTTCTCTCAAAATACTTTATTTGTCTGTATTTTGTGTTAATCTTTGCTGCTATCGGCTTAAGTAAAGAAAAGATAGCATAATACTCGCCTCCGTGTCTTTACTATAATCTTGATTCCTCGTCATATTAATAGGGGAATCTGGGAATCCCTGTGCTCGCCATCTCGATGGCCAATGGCAGCGCTCATAAACCCAGCCCTATACAAAATTCCACAGCTTTAATAACAAAGCAAATCCTGCACAGGCTCATCCGGCGAGGACTCACTCACTGACTCACACCTCTCCATTATAGCCGATCCCCCCAGAAACACACATTACACCATGACGAGCATCTGCTAATCTCCGCGACGATCCGGCACCGATGGCATCTTAAAAGCCGCGCTTTGACTTATTCATTAAAATCACAGAATTCAGAAAATTCACTTTTTAAAAGTAAAAAAACAGAAAGAAACATAAACCTGACAAAGCATTTATCCGTTGGGGATTAAACCTGCGCGAGATAACCACCCAGTGCCGGCGTACAATCCTATTAGCTCACCCGCAAATCCCGAAAAAAGAATTAATTCCATTGTTCTATTAGGTAGATACATTGCGCGATAAAATCTGGTCTCAGACGTGGCGCAGGCAGCTGGAGATACATTACTCAGGCGACTTTCACACAGACTAATCCTTTTTCCCAGCTCTCAGAAGCTTCTCCTTCCTTTATGTAAATTCATTACGCCGCGATTCCAGAGAGTGTATCCCTTGCCCAGAGACCGCAGCGCAGTGGGAGGGGCTAAAGCTGAGCCTTATTAATGCCGGGAAGGAAAGACATGGCGTCTTAATGTTGCTTAAAAAGGTTTCCGCTTGTTTCACAACATTTTCTGCATTGGCAGATATTTCGGGATTTGTCCTATCAAAAATATGGTCCCACCCCCCGAAAACTAAAATCAGGAATGAATGTACCCAAAGTTCAGTGATGCACATCACACCGTATCCATCTGTATCTATGGATCTATCAATCCATTCTGAACGCCTCTGCCAGGCTCATCCACCTCGCGAGTTCCTTCACTGGCTCCCCATCCACCTCACCCGCCGCTCCGCTCTGCGAGTCCCTTCACTGGCTCCCCATCCACCTCACCTGCCGCTCCGCTCTGCGAGTCCCTTCACTGGCTCCCCATCCACCTCACCCGCCGCTCCGCTCTGCGAGTCCCTTCACTGGCTCCCCATCCACCTCACCCGCCGCTCTGTCTCTGCCGCTCCCCTCTGCAAGTCCCTTCACTGGCTCCCCATTCACCTCACCCGCCGCTCTGTCTCTGCCGCTCCCCTCTGCGAGTCCCTTCACTGGCTCCCCATCCACTGCAGAATTAAGTTCAAAATCCTTATCCTTACCTACAAAACCCTCACTAACTCAGCGCCCCACTACCTGTCCTCACTAATCACCAAATACACCCCAGCCCGCTCCCTAAGGTCAAACAGTGACCTGCGCCTAGCTTCTCCCCGCATCACCTCTTCCCATGATAGACTGCAGGATTTCTCACGCGCAGCCCCCACTCTCTGGAACGCTCTCCCTCGTACTGTCAGACTTTCCCCTAACTTCTCTTCCTTCAAACGCTCCCTTAAAACATTCCTGTTTAGAGAAGCCGACCCCCCCGACTCACTGATACACCTAACTGCCCCAACCAGTCCATCACTCTCGCCAGTCCGTCTTTTTCACCTCGCAGTCCGTCACTCTCACCTCGCAGTCCTCTTCTCCTGTTTCCACCCCCAACCCTTCTAAATTGTGAGTTCCTACGAGAATAGGGCCTCATTTCCTCCTGTACTGGTTTGTCAAAATGTTGTTCAATGTATTGTAACCCTGTCTATACTGTGCCCATTGTACAGCGCTGCGAAATATGCTGGTGCCATATGAATATAATAAATCTATCTGTATTGATGTATATCCTTCCGTCTGTCCGTGCTGCCCCGCTGTCTGTCTGGGAATCGCAATATAAACAAATAAATTATGATTTTTCTCCCCGCTTTCTCAGTAATATTTGTCAAAGGTCGCGCGAATCACAAAGCCAAACTATTCATAGATTTTTCCACATTCTCTGCATCGCAAATCACAAAGGCGCGATGGGTGTAAAAGTTTGCACGGCTGGTGTAGCGCGCGAGGCATCAGATGCGGCGTCATTCCAGCCAGACGGGAGGGAAGTGATAATTACATATTTGCCATAAAGATGTTTGAGAATGCGATGAGATGATTTCTGGGAGGAAGAAGTGATTTTCCATGTGAGAGGGCGCGAGCAGACACAGACAGGAAGGTTTGGGCGACCTTGGGCTGCGCCGCCTTTCCCGCCGTGTCTGTGTGATAAACTGCCAGGTGGAATGAATAAATGATAGGAAAGGCAGATTAAAGCGCCACGTGCGGCCCTTTTAATAAGAGCGAGGCGCACCTTCCTCTTTACACCGGATTTCTGGCTGGTTTTGTTTTTTTTTGATGGCTGACGAGTGGCGCTCTTGAAAGCAGCGGCACAGACACCGGCTCGCATGCCGTGAGAGCACTTCACAATCCCACTCATTGATTATTCCCGTGGCTGCGATGACGGCGTGCACGGCTGGGGCAGTTTATGAGCAGGAATACAATAACAGCCATGACAAGTTTCAGACCCTGCGGCAGAGCTGACACACGAGGCGCGCGCGGGAACAGGACAGGCTGGAGGGAAACATAAAACATGGAGGAAAAAGGATAAAAACACAATAAAACATCCTCATGGTTAAGGTTCCCGGAGCTGCAAGAGGTTCCACCAGACCAGGAAATGTCTCAGCCAATCAGGAGCCACTTGCTAGGCTTTAAATCTCCCAGCAGGCATTTGTGTAATATGCATTTTAAGCCCCCCCCCCCGTGCAGTGCGTACTCATTGCCAGTGGGTGAAGTGCACAGCAGCTCTGCCCATTGCAATGACACCCCCTCATACCGGAGTGGGTGGGCTGCCTCTGTTCATCCCTCCCCCACCACCATATATGTAGGTTTTCCCCACGGCCATGTTTTCCTGGACACAATGTATTCATGCTGATGGGCAGTGAATGAAAAATGCTGCCCCACAACATGTATAATCCATGCTCTGCATTTAAGAAATCATAAAGGAATCCCAGGTGACCTGCCTTGATTTCCTGCCTGCAGCAAATGAATTATACATGTTGCAGGGCAGCACTTTACCCTGTGCTCCCCTCTGCATGAAACGGTAATACGAGTCCTAGAAAACATGGTGGATGTGTAACACAACGCACAGCCCCCTCTATGTACACTCCACACTGTAAGAGAGTATTCATGATGTAACACGGCAATATGACATCAGAGCGACACGTTAATGCGTCTGACTGTAAACAAATGTGGAAATATCTCCGCTGCTCGATGCGGGAAGGACATGGAAAAAAAAAAAAATAACCACAACCCCTGCCCCTTTTTTCATAAGCAATTTGCGTAGTCTACGTAACTTTCCTAGGTACATACACAAATTACGTATCTTGCATACTTTTCACACAAGGTATGCGAGTGCTTGGTCAGAGGGATGGGTCGATGCTGCGAGCGCTTGGTCAGAGGGATGGGTCGATGCTGCGAGCGCTTGGTCAGAGGGATGGGTTGATGCTGCGAGCGCTTGGTCAGAGGGATGGGTTGATGCTGCGAGCGCTTGGTCAGAGGGATGGGTTGATGCTGCGAGCGCTTGGTCAGAGGGATGGGTTGATGCTGCGAGCGCTTGGTCAGAGGGATGGGTTGATGCTGCGTGTGCTTGGTCAGAGGGATGGGTTGATGCTGCGAGTGCTTGGTCAGAGGGATGGGTTGATGCTGCGAGTGCTTGGTCAGAGGGATGGGTTGATGCTGCGAGTGCTTGGTCAGAGGGATGGGTTGATGCTGCGAGTGCTTGGTCAGAGGGATGGGTTGATGCTGCGAGTGCTTGGTCAGAGGGATGGGTTGATGCTGCGAGTGCTTGGTCAGAGGGATGGGTTGATGCTGCGAGTGCTTGGTCAGAGGGATGGGTTGGTTCTGATGCTTGGTCAGAGGGATGGGTTGATGCTGCGAGTGCTTGGTCAGAGGGATGGGTTGGTGCTGCGAGTGCTTGGTCAGAGGGATGGGTTGATGCTGCGAGTGCTTGGTCAGAGGGATGGGTTGATGCTGCATGCGCAGCTTAAGGCCATGTTTACTTTCTCAAATGAACGCGGCTACAAGCACTTGGTCATAGATGATGAGGTCAGCATGAAATCGGGTTAATAAGATAAAAGGGGTCAGGGTGCGTAGAGTGTCCCTTTTAAATAATTTTGTGAACAAACTGAGTGGGAGGAGGGACTGGTGGTGGAAGGGAGAGACTTTGCTCAAGTGACTTGACCTGAGTGTGAGAGGGAGTGGGTATGGACAAAAGACCGGGTCTGAGTGTGGTAGTGAGTTTGGGGAAAGGACCAGACCAAAGGGAGGGAATGGCAGTTCCCGACCAAAGAGGGTGTGGTAGAGAGGGTGGGGTGGTGGCACAGGACTCCCGCTTCAAGTAAGGATAAAACACCGGCATACAGCTCCTTCACCCAGTGACAGTATCCTATTGTTTGTGTTATAGTTCTGCTGCTGTTGTAAACGGAATAAAAACAAACTGGTTGTGTCGGACATAACCCTAGAACTAAATCATAGCGAGTAAAGCAGCGGCGCGTCTTCTCCAATCAGCTCCGAAGCTGAGGTTATTTACGTTTAACTTCGTCTGACTCTACACAGTGTGAGCTGCACACAGGACCATTAATCAACTCCCATTAATCCACAATGGAAATAGTTGACAACTATTTTAATCATCGATTAGTTGTCGATTAATCGATTAGTTGTTTCAGCTCTATTACAATCACGGTTAACATTGATCAAGTGAAAGATGCAACATAGTGTCAGCGCGCTTTCATTGCGCCCGACAAGTGTGACCGATGTGTATCGATAAATTGTATCTCCTGCCTCTATTATCAAACCCCCCCCCCCTTATGCATATTCACATCATGCTGAGGTCGGGGTACCCCGTCATATTACCCGTCAATGCACACAGTGAGATAAAACACGGAACCAGAAACTCCAATAAAGAGCAGAGACGGACATTACCTGCAGCGGCGCCCGCTATCCCGATGAAATCAGTAATGGGTGCTGCTAACAGCAGGTATTGGGGAGAGCTGAGCGGGACCCTGTAATTGGCTGTCACACCCCACAGACACCCCATGTTTTCAATCTGCGTACATAAAAACATGGCTCCAATGTGATGGACGTGACAGTGGATGACCCTGATAACGGACCGTTTACTTGCAATGTCTCCGTGCAAAACATTAAACCTCCTCACCTGGTATTTCCTAATTCACAGACACGTAGCCCCCCCCCCCGGCACGCGCGCACAGCCTGTGTCGCGACATCCAGGGAACCGACTGAGGAGGATGGAGAGAAATCAATCGTAATGAAAAGCAATGTGATTTATTAGTGGATATACATTGATATTTCCTGCAGACGAGACGCTGGGGATATTTAGTAAACGCGCGCATGTTCCCGCTGACCATAACATTTCCTGGCTGCCTAATCTGCCAGCTGGTGTACGCTTATTCCCATTATCCAGCCAGTACGGTGATTCTCAGCCGATTCACAAAAATACCCAAATAATACACAGTGAGGAGCGTCAGGGAGTGACCCGGATACTCTGTACTAGGGATAGAACAAGATCATTTTTTCCAGAGCCGATACCGATTCCCCGGCAACCTTTCTGTCTGTTACCGATTCCCCGGCAGCCTTTCTGGCCGATACGGATTCCCTGGCAGCCTTTCTGGCCGATACCGATTCCCCGGCAGCCTTTCTGGCCGATACTGATTCCCCGGCAGCCTTTCTGGCCGATACGGATTCCCTGGCAGCCTTTCTGGCCGATACCGATTCCCCGGCAGCCTTTCTGGCCGATACCGAGTCCCCGGCAGCCTTTCTGGCCGATACCGATTCCCTGGCAGCCTTTCTGGCCGATACCGATTCCCTGGCAGCCTTTCTGGCCGATACCGATTCCCCGGCTGGTATCGAAACTTCTGGGCCTGTAATTATGGGATCAGGTGGTTTTCCTCAAACTGAGGTCGGCTGCCTCTGTGAAATAAGGTTTGCGACGCCCTTTCTATCCCAAGTGGTAACTTTTTTTTTTTGGAGACATTTCCGAGATGACCCATAAGAATTAATGGCTCGTCCAGGACCGGGCCGTACATTTCCTGTCTGTTGGATACATTGATGTTGAGAAAGGTCTGTTATTTCCCTGATACTGGATACATGTACCCAGCCAGTTACAGCTCCCTAATCACTCCTTCATTTCCATAGCCGTGCCGATTGCCGCAGCCTCTGTTACAGCCGTCACCATCCAGCAGGCGCTCAGGTCCAGTTATGGCGTCCCTGCGGCAATTCATGGGGTATTAACGGCGCAGGCAGGAGGAGTCCTGGAAACGGCAACACCGGCTCCAAGAATTATTAGATATAAGGAGAGCGGCAGGACAGGTACACGGTTATTGTCAGCATGTGGATAGAGAATCTTCCTATAGGATCACAACGTAACCAAACATTCCATGTATCCATCATATATCTATAGTTGTGTTCAAAATTATTCAACCCCCACTGAAATTGAGTGTTTTGGCCAGTTTGACATTGATTTTGATCATTCAGTCATCTTGCTTACAATTAAATCAAAGAGGCACGTGTAGGTCAGACAAATATAACATAACATTTATAATGAAATAAGCACAAATGTCTTTTCTGTGCTCACATCATTATCAGTTTTATTCAACCCCCAAGTGACATTCAATCTTAGTACTTATAACTGTAAAAGGATGTTGTACTAACAGCTTTTAAACGTGAAGCATAGCTTGACACAAGTGTCTTGCAGCCATCTACGGGTATCGTCGCCCATTCGTCATGGGCAAAAGCCTCCAGTTCAGTCACATTCTTAGGCTTGCGCACTGCAACTGCTTTCTTTAAGTCCCACCAGAGGTTCTCAATCGGATTTAAGTCAGGGGACTGCGATGGCCACTCCAAAATGTTCCAGCCTTTAATCTGCAACCATGCTCTAGTGGACTTGGAGGTATGCTTGGGATCATTGTCCTGTTGAAAGGTCCAACGTCTCCCAAGCCTCAGGTTTGTGACGGACTGCATCACATTGTCATCCAATATCTCCTGGTACTGAAGAGAATTCATGGTACCTTGCACACGCTGAAGCTTCCCTGTACCTGCAGAAGCAAACCAGCCCCAAAGCATGATTGACCCCCCGCCATGCTTCACAGTAGGCATGGTGTTCTTTTCTTCATAGGCCTTGTTCTTCCTCCTCCAAACATAGCGTTGATCCATGGGCCCAAACAGTTCTAATTTTGTTTCATCAGTCCACAGAACACTATCCCAAAACGTCTGTGGTTTGTCCACATGACTTTTGGCATACTGCAGTCGACTCTTCTTATTCTTTGGAGACAGCAAGGGGGTGCACCTGGGAGTTCTGGCATGGAGGCCTTCATTACGCAGTGTGCGCCGTATTGTCTGAGCTGAAACTTCAGTACCCACATCTGACAAATCTTTTCTCAGTTCCTCAGCAGTCACACAGGGACTTTTCTCCACTCTACGCTTCAGGTAGCGCACAGCAGACGAAGTCAGCATCTTCTTTCTGCCACAACCAGGTAGCGTTTCAACAGTGCCCTTTGCCTTGAATTTGCGAATGATGCTTCCTATGGTCTCTCTTGGTATGTTAAACATCTTTGCAATCTTCTTATAGCCATTGCCCTTCCTGTGAAGAGTAATCACCTCTTCTCTTGTCTTCCTGGACCATTCTCTTGACTTCACCATGTTTGTAACCACACCAGTAAATGTCTAGAAGGAGCTGAGTATCACAGTCATTTTAAAGCTGCCTAATTGGTGCTTATTATGCTTTATTGCTGCTCCGTGACATCCACAGGTGTTTTCAATACCTGATTGAAAACACTTGAATGAACCTCTGTTCTTCAGAGTGGTAGTCTTTAAGGGGTTGAATAATTGTGTCAATGAAGAATTCACAAAAGAAACATTTACTACTGTATTACAAAACCAATTGATGTCATTTTAGTTGCATATGGTTCTTTAAAAAGTCCTTGTAGGATTTCATTCTGAATACAATTACAAATGTCACTAAATTCCCTAAAACCCTTTACAGCATTGGGGGTTGAATCATTTTGAACACAACTGTAATTGTATTCAGAATGAAATCCTACAAGGACTTTTTAAAGAACCATATGCAACTAAAATGACATCAATTGGTTTTGTAATACAGTAGTAAATGTTTCTTTTGTGAATTCTTCATTGAAACAATTATTCAACCCCCTTAAAGACTACCACTCTGAAGAACAGAGGTTCATTCAAGTGTTTTCAATCAGGTATTGAAAACACCTGTGGATGTCACGGAGCAGCAATAAAGCATAATAAGCACCAATTAGGCAGCTTTAAAATGACTGTGATACTCAGCTCCTTCTAGACATTTACTGGTGTGGTTACAAACATGGTGAAGTCAAGAGAATGGTCCAGGAAGACAAGAGAAGAGGTGATTACTCTTCACAGGAAGGGCAATGGCTATAAGAAGATTGCAAAGATGTTTAACATACCAAGAGAGACCATAGGAAGCATCATTCGCAAATTCAAGGCAAAGGGCACTGTTGAAACGCTACCTGGTTGTGGCAGAAAGAAGATGCTGACTTCGTCTGCTGTGCGCTACCTGAAGCGTAGAGTGGAGAAAAGTCCCTGTGTGACTGCTGAGGAACTGAGAAAAGATTTGTCAGATGTGGGTACTGAAGTTTCAGCTCAGACAATACGGCACACACTGCGTAATGAAGGCCTCCATGCCAGAACTCCCAGGTGCACCCCCTTGCTGTCTCCAAAGAATAAGAAGAGTCGACTGCAGTATGCCAAAAGTCATGTGGACAAACCACAGAAGTTTTGGGATAGTGTTCTGTGGACTGATGAAACAAAATTAGAACTGTTTGGGCCCATGGATCAACGCTATGTTTGGAGGAGGAAGAACAAGGCCTATGAAGAAAAGAACACCTTGCCTACTGTGAAGCATGGCGGGGGGTCAATCATGCTTTGGGGCTGGTTTGCTTCTGCAGGTACAGGGAAGCTTCAGCGTGTGCAAGGTACCATGAATTCTCTTCAATACCAGGAGATATTGGATGACAATGTGATGCAGTCCGTCACAAACCTGAGGCTTGGGAGACGTTGGACCTTTCAACAGGACAATGATCCCAAGCATACCTCCAAGTCCACTAGAGCATGGTTGCAGATTAAAGGCTGGAACATTTTGGAGTGGCCATCGCAGTCACCTGACTTAAATCCGATTGAGAACCTCTGGTGGGACTTAAAGAAAGCAGTTGCAGTGCGCAAGCCTAAGAATGTGACTGAACTGGAGGCTTTTGCCCATGACGAATGGGCGAAGATACCCGTAGTTTGCTGCAAGACACTTGTGTCAAGCTATGCTTCACGTTTAAAAGCTGTTATAACTGTAAAAGGATGTTGTACTAAGTACTAAGATTGAATGTCACTTGGGGGTTGAATAAAACTGATAATGATGTGAGCACAGAAAAGACATTTGTGCTTATTTCATTATAAATGTTATGTTATATTTGTCTGAACTACACGTGCCTCTTTGATTTAATTGTAAGCAAGATGACTGAATGATCAAAATCAATGTCAAACTGGCCAAAACACTCAATTTCAGTGGGGGTTGAATAATTTTGAACACAACTGTATACCAGCAAAGCAAATCTCCCGCAGCTGGAGGTCGCGCTGCAAGAACAATTCAGAGGGAGAAAAGTGGATCAAAGAAAACAAACTATAACTAAATACTGACAAAACTGTTAAGATGCTCTTTGGTACAAAACCTAAACTACACAAATCACTAAATTTTCCTATTTCATAACGGAAAGTTTGAATTTTATTAAGGACACGGAGGCGAATATTTTCAGTCTCTTTCTCGCTTTAATTTAAACAGCAGCAAGAAGATAGACAGAAAAGTATAAAACTTGACAAAAAACAGTATCAACATGGTACATCATGCAACACCCCTCCCACAGTGCAGTATGGAATGTCCAAAGTCTATATATCTGTCTCCCCAACGTCCATTAAACCTCTTTCTTGAAAATAGCGAAGACGTCTAGAACTGAAGAAGTCCAACGGGAAATAAAACGGATGAAGAACGAAAATGGATCATCCAGTAGAAGAGGATCCAGTAAAGCCAGTACTTATTGAAATGTACCTGAGGCTGAAAAGAGAGAACACAAACATGGAATGTGTGTTAGCATGTGAGTCTTTGACTCCGTGCAATATGAAGGAACACGCTGGACTAGCGCAGAAATAATTTCAGTACACGAAAAATCGAATAACTTTATTGTATCGAGCAGTGTAATATATATAGATATATGTAAACAGTATCGACAAGTTCATAAAAAAAAACACAAAGTCAGAATTTTATTGAAGTATTTGATAATCGTACAACTTGACAGGGAGGGAAAGGGAGGGAAATATTCGCCTCCGTGTCCTTAATAAAATTCAAACTTTCCGTTATGAAAATTTAGTAATTTTAAGGCAGGACACGGAGGCTCATATTTGCAAGTTCAAAGCTCTCCGAAATCATATCTATATCAAACATCTAACACACCGGAGGACCAGTGTGATATAGGCTTAAAATAAAATTCTCTAAAAGTAGATTCTCTTGACCAATCAGCTGAACGTAATAGATCTTCTAAACGGCAACCGGTTGATACTGCCTTAGAAGCCACTGCACTCCGTACCGAATGTGCACCGTACTGGGAAACATCAATTCCTGTTAATTCCAAAAGCCAACGAATCCATCTCGCTATTACATTCGAGAGTCCCGGGATGAACTGTGCTGACACGTGAAGATGATGTTGGAAGCAGAAATCCCAGAGGTAACGTGCCATCAACGTCAGTTGGATTGAACGTGGGCCACCTAGGCCGTTGATATAACGAACGGCTGGGAAATTTCCAATCTCAGGAGAATAGATTGATGGGTTGTCTCTTTCGTGAAACATTTGAGAGCGAAGGAGGCCGCTAGTAATTCCAGGGCATTGATGTGGAATGATGTTTCGTCTAGGGACCATCGACCTCCCATTTCCAGATCCTCGCATCGAGCACCCCAACCCAGGCGACTGGCATCTGATTCGATCACGAGTGTAGGAGCCGGGAAGTGAAGAGGGCTTCCATTCCAAAGGTGTAGATCTGAAATCCACCAGTGTAGATCCTGGATCACGTCTTCTGTGATCTCCACAATCGTATTGTAGGAGGGGTCTGACCGGAGAAAACGGGCCTTCAATCTCTGGAGGGCTCGGAAATGTAGAGGAGCCGGAAACACTGCATGTCGTGTTGCTGACATGAGACCTATGATGCGTGCTATCTGCCGCAATGGTGTGGATTGATGACGTAACAGGGTACGGACTTCTTTCTTGATAGAAAGGACCTTGGAGTTCAGGAGGCTCAGAGTTTGAGACGTCGAGTCTAGAATGAAACCCAGGAACTCTAGTCAATGTGATGGTTGTAGAATCGATTTCTCCATATTAACCAGAAATCCGAGTCCTTGGAGTAGTTGAATGGTCCAGTGTAAATGTATTTGCAGAGTGGTGCGTGACTGAGACATTATTAGAATGTCGTTGAGATATATGACTAAGCGAATGCCTCTTGATCTGAGGTGAGCTATCACCGGTTTCATCACCTTGGTGAAGCACCATGGTGCTGATGACAGGCCGAACGGGAGGCATGTGAACTTCCACATTCTTCCGTTCCAGGGGAATACGAGGAATTCTTGGAAGTCTTCTCGAATGGGAACTGTCAAATAGGCGTCTTTGAGATCCAGTTTGACCAGCCAATCCCCAGGTATCAGTAACTCCTTCATTGTGTGGATTCCTTCCATCTTGAAGTGGCGATATGTCACCCAATCGTTTAATTCCTTCAGATTTATTACGGGGCGATAACCGCCTCCTTTTTTGGCAACTACAAAGAGGTTGCTGACAAAAACTGGGTTGTGTGACGGTTCTATTGCTCCTTTTTCTTGGAGGCTCAAGACTTCGGTGTGTACCAGTGTGTGTAAATGTGATGCCAGAGTCAGCGGGCGTGGTGGTGACGACTGATGTGGAGTGTCGGTGAAGTCTATAGTGAATCCCTGAACCGTGTTTAGAACCCATGAGTCTGATGTTAGTAAGGCCCAATTGTGTGGAAAGTGTCGCAGGCGCCCCGCGACCGGAACTGATGAGTGAGGTATCACTTGCAAAATTACCTGCTGGGCGGCGGAGATAACCTCTGCCTCTGGTGCCTCGGAACCCGCGTCCTTGCCAGGGTCGAGCTCTTGTGGGGAAGAATTGTCCCGTGAAACCAGTGCCTCTAGGTTTTGGGTGGACAAGGAGGGCATATTTCCTGAGCGGGAAATAGTATTGGGAGTATTTGCGCGGCCGGCAGGGCGCCCTCTGATTCTGCCGGCCCTTCCAAAAACACGTGGGGCGTGAAAAACTTTTTTGATGGCGATGTCCGCCTTATCGATGTTCGCAAAAGAATTTGCGTAGGTCCCCATCTCTTTGACAAATTTATCCCCAAATAAGAGGCCTTGTGCCTCACCCCCCAGGTCGTTAGGGGCCAGGGTATTGAATTGAGGGTCTACTTTGATTAAAATCGCCTTGCGACGTTCTGCCGCAACAGCGGCGTTAGCATTCCCAAACAGGCACATAGTGCGTTGGAGCCAGCCTCCCACCTCTTCGGGATCAAGGGGAGCACCTGCAATCTTGGCTTCTTCGATTAGCTCAAACAAACGGGCTAGGGGACCCGACATGTCAAGGACCTTATCTTGGATCATGCGAAGGGCGTGATCAATTCCCTTTTTAACGTTCCATCCTCTGGAACCCAAAATTTTTTCAAAGTGTTCGTCCACTATCGGGGTGAGGCAAGTCTTGCCTATCGTGGTTGGGCGAGGACATTCTGCTTTTAAAGTCGCTCTAGAGGGACGATCTAAAGGGGCTCTAAAGTTGGCGTCAATCCATTTAGCAACGTGAGGAAGGGGGTACCAATCCGTGGAACGTGGGTGGGAGATGCTTTTGGGGTGGAAAAGGGGGTTACCCTGAGGGTCATAAATTATTTCCCTTGGAGCAGTGCCGGGGAAAGCGGTAACAATATCCCCTTCTAGTTGTGCGTCATATTCAGGGGCATGAACCTCAAAGGGTTCTTCTTCATAACCCTTATCCCCCTCTTCCTCCTCCTCAGAATCAGGGGAAGCTGGAAGGAGAGAGGTGCTTTTTGATTTTTTTAGGTATGCAGACCGTTGTACACGCCTCACGGTCAGAGGCTCTTTTATGGAGGGGGGGGGGGGGGGTTGGGAAAGGCAGTTAAACGGGGGTGCCAGCCCCTCTTGCGCTCAGATGGTCAGGCGCGGTCTCTTTCAGGATATGAAAACCTGAGGGTCTATTAAGGGCATGAGAGCCCATGTCAAAGTGAGGAGTATGAGATCTCCTATTTAAAGAAGGGCCATGGGAGCTCACAGAGCGTAGCGGGGTATGGGTGCTGGAGGCTACAGTTGGGCAGGGGTTAACTGAAATAGGAGGCATGAAAATTTGTGGAGCAAAGGATGTGGAGGGAGTGTGGGCAGGTACATTACGTTCTGACCAGGCTCTGGAGAAGGAATCAGACATGCAGGTGACCGCAGACTGGATCCTGGAGATGGAAGCTTCCATTGCCGCCATCCGCAGCTCCGGATCCTCATGGTGCCTTAGAAAAGGTAAACCCCCGTGCTGCTCTACTAGGGCACCTTGATGGAGCGAACTGCCGCCGGAATCTGAGTCTCTGCGCTCAGAACCAGTTGGTTTGGAGTAGGACATGTTAAACACTTTCTTTTCCGAATTTTGAAATGGCCGCCGCGCCAGAATGCCGCGCAAGCCGCGTGATAAATATGGGCGGAGCCTAATCGTGAGGCGATCGGTTGACTAAGTGCGCAGGCCGTGGGAGGCAAAACGGAACTGTACCACCGCGGCACCAGTTCCAAACCCGACGGCCAAACACACCTACAAGTTAATTTAGTTAAAATACAGTAAAATACAGCAATTAAACTCGCCCCGGACTCCCTTTAGCAGCGCAGGGAGTCTGGGAAAAAAGATATACTTAACTGTCGCTGAGCAGCAAGAAAGAGGTTTAATGGACGTTAGGGAGGAACATATATAGACTTTGGACATTCCATACTGCACTGTGGGAGGGGTGTTGCAGGATGTACCATGTTGATACTAATTTTTGTCAAGTTTTATACTTTTCTGTCTATCTTCTTGCTGCTGTTTAAATTAAAGCGAGAAAGAGACTGCAAATATGAGCCTCCGTGTCCTGCCTTAAAATTGCAAACACCCCATCTATGTGTCAGGACAAAATCAAATGGCACACTGACCCCAGTCACTGCTCTCAAATATCTAACACAGTGACTATATACAGAATGTGCCTGTAAACACGTAACATAGTGACTATATACAGAATGCACCTGTAAACATGTAACACAGTGACTATATACAGAATGCACCTGTAAACATGTAACACAGTGACTATATACAGAATGCGCCTGTAAACATGTAACATAGTGACTATATACAGAATGCACCTGTAAACATGTAACATAGTGACTATATACAGAATGCGCCTGTAAACATGTAACACAGTGACTATATACAGAATGCACCTGTAAACATGTAACACAGTGACTATATACAGAATGCACCTGTAAACATGTAACAGTGACTATATACAGAATGCGCCTGTAAACATGTAACACAGTGACTATATACAGAATGCACCTGTAAACATGTAACATAGTGACTATATACATAATGCACCTGTAAACATGTAACATAGTGACTATATACAGAATGCGCCTGTAAACATGTAACAGTGACTATATACAGAATGCACCTGTAAACATGTAACACAGTGACTATATACAGAATGCACCTGTAAACATGTAACACAGTGACTATATACAGAATGCGCCTGTAAACATGTAACACAGTGACTATATACATAATGCACCTGTAAACATGTAACACAGTGACTATATACAGAATGCACCTGTAAACATGTAACACAGTGACTATATACAGAATGCGCCTGTAAACATGTAACACAGTGACTATATACAGAATGCACCTGTAAACATGTAACACAGTGACTATATACAGAATGCACCTGTAAACATGTAACAGTGACTATATACAGAATGCGCCTGTAAACATGTAACACAGTGACTATATACAGAATGCACCTGTAAACATGTAACATAGTGACTATATACAGAATGCGCCTGTAAACATGTAACAGTGACTATATACAGAATGCACCTGTAAACATGTAACACAGTGACTATATATAGAATGCACCTGTAAACATGTAACACAGTGACTATATACAGAATGCACCTGTAAACATGTAACACAGTGACTATATACAGAATGCACCTGTAAACATGTAACACAGTGACTATATATAGAATGCACCTGTAACATGTAACACAGTGACTATATACAGAATGCACCTGTAAACATGTAACACAGTGACTATATACAGAATGCACCTGTAAACATGTAACACAGTGACTATATACAGAATGCGCCTGTAAACATGTAACACAGTGACTATATACAGAATGCACCTGTAAACATGTAACACAGTGACTATATACAGAATGCACCTGTAAACATGTAACACAGTGACTATATACAGAATGCGCCTGTAAACATGTAACACAGTGACTATATACATAATGCACCTGTAAACATGTAACACAGTGACTATATACAGAATGCACCTGTAAACATGTAACACAGTGACTATATACAGAATGCGCCTGTAAACATGTAACACAGTGACTATATACAGAATGCACCTGTAAACATGTAACACAGTGACTATATACAGAATGCACCTGTAAACATGTAACAGTGACTATATACAGAATGCGCCTGTAAACATGTAACACAGTGACTATATACAGAATGCACCTGTAAACATGTAACATAGTGACTATATACAGAATGCGCCTGTAAACATGTAACAGTGACTATATACAGAATGCACCTGTAAACATGTAACACAGTGACTATATATAGAATGCACCTGTAAACATGTAACAGTGACTATATACAGAATGCACCTGTAAACATGTAACACAGTGACTATATACAGAATGCACCTGTAAACATGTAACACAGTGACTATATATAGAATGCACCTGTAAACATGTAACACAGTGACTATATACAGAATGCACCTGTAAACATGTAACACAGTGACTATATACAGAATGCACCTGTAAACATGTAACACAGTGACTATATACAGAATGCGCCTGTAAACATGTAACACAGTGACTATATACATAATGCACCTGTAAACATGTAACACAGTGACTATATACAGAATGCACCTGTAAACATGTAACACAGTGACTATATACAGAATGTGCCTGTAAACATGTAACACAGTGTATATATACAGAATGCACCTGTAAACATGTAACACAGTGACTATATACAGAATGCGCCTGTAAACATGTAACACAGTGACTATATACAGAATGCACCTGTAAACATGTAACATAGCGACTATATTTGCTATATATTTATTTTCTGGGTTAATCTGTATGTTTGTGTTTTTAATCTCTTGCATTTTATTACTTTGTATTTCTGTAACAATTCAATGTTTTTCAATCCAGAACAAACTGAAACCAGAGAATCTCAATGTGTCCGTCCTGGGAAACCAGAGAATCTCAATGTGTCCGTCCTGGGAAACCAGAGAATCTCAATGTGTCCGTCCTGGGGAACCAGAGAATCTCAATGTGTCCGTCCTGGGGAACCAGAGAATCTCAATGTGTCCGTCCTAGATATTTATTTATAAAAGGTAGTCTTAGTTTTGCTTCTTAAAACGTTTACTTTACAAGCCTGGATTTATGAAGAGGAACTTTAGGATGTTTGAGTGCTGAGATTTAGACGCGTATTCGCCGAAACTTCAGAAACATAGCCCAAATATGTACGTTGCGGATCACATTAAAGGGATACTCTAGTCTAGGCCAGTGTTTTTCAACCTTTTTTGTGCAAAGGCACACTTTTTTCATGAAAAAAATCACAAGGCACACCACCATTAGAAAATGTTAAAAAATGTTACCTCTGTGCCTATATTGACTATATATAAAGTAATTCTCTTGAATAGGAATCAAACACAAAGAAAGTATTTTAGAATTACTTTATTATGAAATAATAAAGTATTTTCTAATTGTTCATATTTCTGTTTACTTACTCAGTGCGAAACCTGGGCCTGTTTGGCTGAACACAAAGCGGATATTCTGGCAGGAATCGAAGAAAGACACACACGTAGCTCTTCGTTAACAGCTCTCAGTCTCTCTCTGTCTTTAGTTTTTATAGCAATCAGGCTTGAAAAGCTCATCTCACACAGATATGTAGTGGAATATGGGAGCAATGTCAAAATAGCTTTGTTTGCCAGAACGGGGAACTCCTTGGCAGTATCCAACCAAAAAGTGTCCAATGGTAGATCAGCAAATCTTAGCTTGAAACCAGGATTTTGTCTCCGTTCAGTTAGTTCCTCCTGTAAAGTCATGTCCTTTCCACCAACTGATGCTGAGCTATAAGGGTCCCTAACCCAGTCAGGGCATTCAGTGGAGACTGAAGAGAAATAAAATGACATCTTCTCCGAGAGAGTTTTTAAATGTTTAAGTATTATCTCACCCAGTGCAGCGGTGTGACCACCTTGCCATTGCTTGGTGAGTGGGAACATTTCCACGTGTTGATGCCAGAGTTGCACCTTTGAACGGAATCCATTTATTTTATCTGTACTTGTAAGCAGCTTTTCATTTCGGCCTTGCATTCGTGTGTTCAGCTCATTCAGATGATGAAAAATATCTGCCAGGTATGCCAGCCTTGCACACCACTCATCACTTGCAAGCAGCTTTGCGTAATCTGACCTCTCATTTGTCAGAAACACTAAGTTCCTCCCGCAGCTCATACACATGAACCAAGACCTTGCCACGCGACAACCACCGGACCTCCGTATGAAACAGCTTCGCTCCCATCTCCTCACACAAAGCTGCAAACATGCGACTTTTCACGGGTCGTGACTTTACAAAGTTTACCATGCGCACAACATCATCCAACACAGGAACTAGGTCTGCTGGTAAAGTCTTGGCTACGAGGGCCTCACGGTGTAAAAAACAATGCGTAACAATCACATCTGGATTTGTTTCCTTCACTCAGCTTACAAAGCCTTTGGTGCGCCCGACCATGGCTGCAGCTCCATCGGTGCAGACACTTGTGCAGTTTTCCCACTTAAGTCCTCCTTGTTCAAGGTATTCTGATGTGACCCGAAAAATTTCTTCTCCTGTTGTTTTTTCTGGCAATGCCTGGCAAAAAAAGAAGTTTTCTCTAATTGCATCTCCATCCACAAAACGCACATTGGCCAAGAGTTGAGCATGTCCACTGATATCAGACTCGTCACGTTGCAATGCAAATTTCTCACCGATACGGATCTTTTCCAAAACCCCACTTTCTATGTCTACAGACATGTCATTAATACGTCTGGAAATTGTGTTGTCTGAGAGAGGGACGTTGTCTATTTCCTTAGCTGCTTCAGGTCCGAGCATCTCCTCTACAATAGCTTTGCAGGCGGTAAGTATTAATGTCTCTGTCACAGTGTGCGACTTTGACTTGGCTATAAGTTCAGCAACTTGACAGCTTTAAGAGATCTTTCATTTACCTTTGTGGTTTTTCTCATGAAAGTTGCCTGTTTCTCCGTGTTTTCACGCAGGCGAACAAAAAAGTCCGCATTCTTGCTTTGAAGCGAAGGGTGTTTCGTTTGGAGATGGCGTTTACGTTTACTTGGGACCATAGCACTGTTAGATCGCTTTTCACCACACACCACACACAGTGGAGTTGGTTTCTTTGCATCTCCGGTGAAAGTAAATCCAAATGAAATCTAGCTTTCGCTATATTGCCTTGTGCCAGACAATTTCCTTGAGCTAACCATCTTTGCTTTCTTTTGATCCCCACTCATACTTGGGCTCTTATCTGGCTCCGAATTTTGTTCAGAGTCCAGTTCTTTCCTTTTCAAAAATGTGTCCATCGCTGCAGTATCTGTTCCTGTCATTCAGTACTTACTGCACTTGTCTCCTCCAGATAGCCGCTGTCCGTCACACTCAGCACTCCATCCAGATCCATCAGTCAGCACTCTTCTGCTCCTGTCTCCTCCAGATCCATCACGCAGCGCTCTTCTGTGCTGCGTCCGCGATAATCCTCCAGACTCCAGATCCTTCGGTGCTCTTCTGCGCATCGGCGATCTACTGCAATGTCTTCTCCTGTCAGTGTAACATCTAATGATTGGTCTATTTGTGAGCCGAAGCGCATGTTGCGGATGAAATTGGAATTTTTCCCACGGCACACCAGACAATATCTCACGGCACACTAGTGTGCCGCGGCACAGTGGTTGAAAAACGCTGCTCTAGGCAACATGACCAGCTAGGCTTTTTTAGGTGGTCATGATGCCGTGGGTATGCCCTTGTCTTTCCCCCCTCCCTCCGCTCAGCCGATCGGCTAAAACAGCTGAGAGACGCGGAGGACTTTACTCTGCCCTCCCAGCTGTCAGTCAGCAGAGCGGGATTCATATTTCCTGCCGACTATTGCCGAGTAGGAGACGTCATCGCGCTTTCAGCTTTCAGCACAAGGACGTCTCCAACTTGCCGCAGTAGCTGGCGACAGCGGCTGAGGATTAGTGTTGTGCGCATCCTCTTGCGCGCAACACTAATCAAAGAAGATGGAGCCGGGAGGAAGCCTGCTGATTGGCTGGTTTACGTGAGAGGCGCGCATGCGCGCTTCTCAAGTAAACCATTAGCCAAGTTAAAGATTTTCAGGACGGGAGCGGAAGAGGAGGGAGGTGAGGGAGGGGAGTATTTATAAAAAAAAAAAAGACAGCGTTGGAGACAAGTGGTTTTTAGGGTAAGTATTACATTAAAAAAAAATATATATATATACACAATAACTAGGTAGGGAATAGGCATATTTTAACCCTTTTGCTGCTGAGGCAGCCTCTGTGCTGAGGTCATTTTTACCGGTTTTGATCATCATGTTTAAACGTGTTTTGAAGGCTTATTTTAGTAATGACCCAGACATATTATATATCGTTCTTTCCGTCAGACTCGGCAGATTAATAATATGTCATTATTATACGTATACGTCATGACCTGTCTGTATATTATAACAAAAAATGCAATAAAATATGAATTTTCAATAATTTACAACGTGTAAAGTGTATTTTTTTCACATTTTAACATGCGAGCAATTGCGGTTATATTTTGTATGGGGTGCGCTTGTTAAAAAAATTAGAGATGGGGTCTCGTTACTTTTTTTTTTGGGGGAAATTACGCGATTTTTAACAAACGCACCGCATACAAAAATCGTTAGTGCAGCATCATTGTTCACATTATAATTGAAATGGGAACAATATTGCTGCATTAACAAACCAAAAAAAAGAAAAAAAAACTTGTTTATTTTTTTTTTTATAATTTTTTTTTAATATTTTTTCATTTTTATTTTTAATTATTTTTATTTTTTTTAAACTTTTTTCACAGTGGTGTTTGGTATCGTTGGAACGGCCATGCTCTGGCCGATCCAACAGTACCAAACATTAACCCCTAGCTGCCACGGATCGGGAGATAGGGGATTCATTGGAATCCCCTATCTCCACCGTTGGTGGCAGCTAGGGGTTAACTCCAAGACTGGCGTCATCGTGCTATGCACGATGATGCCAGTCCTCAGGGGGAGTTCCCGAGGCTTGGCCGACATCCAAGATGTCGGCCAGCTCCGGGAAAGGATCACGAACCGGCGCTTTTCAGCGCCGATTCGTGATCCAGCTCCCCAGGGGTTAATGAGAGCCACCGTTTGGAAGGGCAGGCTGTGCCCTTCCAAGCGGTGTCTGTCTTAACCCCCTGCTCCCCGGCGATCGGGAGGGAGAGAGGTCCGAAGGACCTCCCCCCTCCCTTTCAGGCGCCTCCTCCGCACATGCGGGGGGGGGCGCCTGAATTAGATGTCATCGCGTAGCCGCGATGACATCTAATGTCCCCGCCGGGCTCCCGAGTGCTGGGCTGACATCCAAGATGTCAGCCCGCACCGGGGGGGGCGCAGCAATCCGCCGGAATCCGGCGGATTGCTGCCTCCTGTGCTCGGACGCGCTGAGCGCGTCCGTAGCACAGGAGAACCACTTGGCTGGACGCGCTGAGCGCGTCCATAGCAGCCAAGTGGTTAATGTAAAAATAGGGGGCATTTTTGCCTAGAGTGTTCCTTTAAGGCTGGGGTCAGACCAGCGCACTTTTAACTTGCGTTCTGGCGCACTTAATTACGGCCGCACTAGCAGCAAATGACGGGCAATGACGGCCAATATATGAAGTACGGCTGCACAAAAGTCCGGCCGTGCAACGCAAGTGGAATTTGAACGCATTTTTTCGAGTACGCAGAACCGCTAGTAGTGACATACAGAGTGCGCTGCGTCCGCTAACGGCGTGTTTGCGTGATTAGGAGACGTCAGACGCTGCTAATGTCCGGCCAACATAACGTCCAGACACAAAAAAGAGTTTTATTGACGATCTGTACAAAATCACGGACGAAAATGCGCGTCGTCTGACCGCTATCGCGTATTCCGTGAAAAAATACATCAATGCGTTCGGACGCACTTTTTGACGTTCGCGGGGAAAAATGCTTTCGTCTGACTCTAGCCTAAGTCCTCATTCTGTACTCACAAACTCCTCGGCTCGTCTGCTCTCCTGGCGGCCATAACGTTTCTCTTGCAGGATGGAGGGCGATAACCTTTGATGCACAGTTTCCCTCTCCCTCTTGGCAAGACGTGCGAGCTCTTCCTGGATAATGGCTTGTTCTGCCTCATACCTGGTGGATACAGAAAAGGAAACATGGAATCCTTACCAATGATAACAGGCTTGAGCTGGGGCTGAACACTTACCCAGCAAGAAGCAGATCAGGTGGAAACATTTGGTTTGTTTTCATTATGTATCAATCTATACAGACGTCCGGCGTCTCATGTGTTCCCCCCATTCTCATAGGACAAGACTCAAGCAGTGTGTTATCTCAGTACAACTTTACACATCTCTAGTTGCATCATGTTTTTACCTAACATTCAGCGTCATGTGTGTCCCCCTAGTCACAAATCACAAGCGATGCGTGACGTCAGTACAGCTTTATCATCGCATGTGGCTCCTCGGTTTGTGCCACCTGAGAAAAGTGATTTTTGATGTCAGTGCAACTTTACACATCGCTGTTTGTTTCATTGTTACATTTGTCTCAAGGATTACATAAAGGAGAGATGTCAGCTGATCAATCAGCTCTGAAAGAGCAGCATCTACATCACCTGCCCATGAACGCCTTGTTATTATATGTATTTAGCGATGTTTAATAACAGACACGTGTAACTATTTCCACAGATCTGTTTATGCTTATTATCCATATTGAAAGGTTATGTTTTTTTGTTTAGAGGGGGGGGGGAGAGGGAGAGGGGGAGGGGGAGGCTGCATGTTTTGGCAAATGATCACAATGAAACTCACCTCCTGTACAAATCATCGTCTGTGTCGGAGAGCTTGTGCCGGTCACCTCCAGCAGGGGGGGTGTGAATCCCTGCAATGCAATTCAATGGGAATGAACATAGACATGCTAGAAATCAAACATAACTTTATGTATACGTTTAATTTAATGTATGTGTTTAGTTTTCCAATGCACACTCTATTTTGTTGATAAGACGCACATTATTCCTGAAATCTCTCTGAAAACGGGGTGTGTGTCAGAATAGATGGCATCTCCGAATCTCTGCCGTTTTCAATCTTTTGTTTTCTGTGCTTCGTATAATTCTAAGACACTCCTCGTTTTCAGAAAATGGGCCATAGAGAGTGTGTGTCAATCAAACAAGCAAGACGTGCAAAGCTCCACTAGGCGTCTCACTGCACCCTAAACGCAAAAACACACGGCAGTAAAGCTGGTGCTAACTTGATCAGATCTGTTGTAAACTTAACAACCCCATAGAGGGGTGTTCCCAACCGCGGTGCTCAGGTGCCCATAACAGGACAGGTTTTGCAGATCACTTTGGGGAAATGCAGACTGAATCCTGCAATCACTGAGCAGCAAATCATATCACCTGTGCTGTGTTTCGCATATCCTGCAAACCTGGCCTGTTAGCGGCACTTGAGAACCACAGTCGGGAACACTACCATAAACTATAAAGGCTCTGGTAACTTTACAACAGCTCTGGCTGAGTTAGCACCAGCTTTGTAATACGGCCCACAGTGTGGACAATATATACTGTATATAAACACCGTAACGTGATCAGCGCAGGCCTCGATACGTACAATACGCTGCTCCTCTTCAGCTCAGGGATTCCTAAAACCCGGACGTACCGGAAGCTTTTCTCTGCAATTTCTGCTCCGATACAACTTGTGTAGCGTAGAAAATGCAAACTGCGCAGCACTACGGCACTCGCATACGCTACGTACGCAGGTTCCATAGCAACTGTGCAAAGAGATGGATCGGAGCTGCACGCGCATGCCCAGAGCGATGGATCGGAGCTGCACGCGCATGCCCAGAGCGATGGATCGGAGCTGCACGCACATGCCCAGAGCGATGGATCGGAGCTGCACGCACATGCCCAGAGCGATGGATCGGAGCTGCACGCACATGCCCAGAGCGATGGATCGGAGCTGCACGCGCATGCCCAGAGCGATGGATCGGAGCTGCACGCTCATGCACAGAGCGACGGATCGGAGCTGCACGCTCATGCACAGAGCGACGGATCGGAGCTGCACGCGCATGCACAGAGCGACGGATCGGAGCTGCACGCGCATGCACAGAGCGACGGATCGGAGCTGCACGCGCATGCACAGAGCGACGGATCGGAGCTGCACGCTCATGCACAGAGCGACGGATCGGAGCTGCACGCTCATGCACAGAGCGACGGATCGGAGCTGCACGCTCATGCACAGAGCGACGGATCGGAGCTGCACGCGCATGCAGAGCGACGGATCGGAGCTGCACGCGCATGCACAGATCTGATCCATCTCTGCCTCTCTTAGAATGCTCGCTACAGCGATTGGTCTCAGAGGATGACGTTGCCCGCTGTGTGTGACATCACTTGTGACCGATCTGGTGACCGGCAGCTGGGAAATTCTAAATCGCAGCCGCTGGTGACATTGGGTAGGGGTGGAGGAAACTCCTGCACTTCACCCAGCGATAACACCAGATCGGGGGAGCAGGGGGGGGGGACACTCCTCACAACCTGATCCCTTTAAAACTATAAAAAGTGGTCAGGACAGGTAGAGCGTCCCTTTAATAAGAGGACTTGATGCCAGCCATGATCGTCCCATAAACATCAAATAATAAGAAATCCAAAGCATAAAAAGCACTGTCTGCCCACGTTACAGTATATGGCGGTCACAGAGCTCACCTTCTGTTTTGGGTTGGGGCTCAGGGCTGCTCCTGGATGAGGGCGTTCCAGAAGATCTCTCAGACCCTGAGGACGGTGAGGAGTTCTGGTCCGTTGAGGGATGTTGCACGCGGCTGAGGACGCTGTCAGAGAGCTGCGAACAAGCAGAGACAATCCCTGATTAAACATTAGGTTATTCACGCCGGAGCCACCAGCGCGGACCCCATGGGAACCATTTGGGGTGGGAACGGACACCCATCGCGGGGGGGGGGGGTGCAATACACAGCCTGACATGACAGCACAAACCAGGGACAGAATGACAAAACCCAACGGGTAAGGCTGGGGTCAAACGAACGCATTATTCGCAGCGACCGTCAAAAAGTGCGTCCGAACGCATTGACATATTTTTTCACGGAATACGCGATAGCGGTCAGACGATGCGCATTTTCGTGCGTGATTTTTTTTACGGATCATCACAAAAACCCTTTTTGCGTCTGGACGCTATGTTGGCCGGACATGAGCAGCGTCTGACGTCTCCTAATCACGCAAACACGCCGCTAGCGGACGCAGCGCACTCTGTACGTCTGTACTAGCGGTTCTGCGTTCTCGAAAAAATGCGTTCGTTTTCCACTTGCGTTGCGCGGCGGACTTTCGTGCGACCGTACTTCGTATATTGGCCGTCATTTGCTGTTACTACGGCCGTGATTAAGTGCGCCAGAACGCACGTTAAAAATGCGTTAGTCTGACCCCAGCCTTACTTTGTTGCCTCTTTATCTGTCACAGTGAGCAGAGGGTCCCCCGCCCCCGCGTGTACAAAGCAGAGGGCTTCCCCTCACCTGACAGGCTGTCAATCAGCTCAGACATGGACCGCCTTCCAGGGTTACATCTAGCTCTGCAGGGGCCGAGACCCTCTGTGCCAGAGTCTGAACATGCGGGGGGGGGGGGTGAATAATAAATCCCCCCCCTCTTCTTTTTAGCCCAAAGTGTCTTTAAATGTAAGAAAACGTTTTATTTGCTCCTTTAAAAGTCATTTAAAAATCCAAAGCAATGAGCGTCATCCTGTCCGGCACCGACTGCATCACCTGTAACCCCTAACTGTACAGCGCTACAGAACACGCTGGAGCTTCACAAATCCTAATAGTGATTTAACATCTGATGGATAGACGCGCGTGCGCAGTGTGTGTATATAAATAAAGATCAGGTAATGTGCGCACATACATAAAATAACACTTATGAGGTTCTTAATGTGTGCGGAGGATGCTGGGACTGTCAGTCTGCATGCACCGTGCTGAGGATGCTGGGAGCGTCAGTCTGCCTGCACCATGCTGAGGATGCTGGGAGTGTCAGTCTGCCTGCACCGTGCTGAGGATGCTGGGAGTGTCAGTCTGCCTGCACTGTGCTGAGGATGCTGGGACTGCCAGTCTGCACGCACCGTGCAGAGGATGCTGGGACTGCCAGTCTGCATGCACCGTGCTGAGGATGCTGGGAGTGTCAGTCTGCCTGCACCGTGCTGAGGATGCTGGGAGTGTCAGTCTGCCTGCACCGTGCTGAGGATGCTGGGAGTGTCAGTCTGCCTGCACCGTGCTGAGGATGCTGGGAGTGTCAGTCTGCATGCACCGTGCTGAGGATGCTGGGAGTGTCAGTCTGCATGCACTGTGCTGAGGATGCTGGGAGTGTCAGTCTGCCTGCACTGTGCTGAGGATGCTGGGAGTGTCATTCTGCCTGCACCGTGCTGAGGATGCTGGGAGTGTCAGTCTGCCTGCACCGTGCTGAGGATGCTGGGAGTGTCAGTCTGCCTGCACCGTGCTGAGGATGCTGGGAGCGTCAGTCTGCACGCACTGTGCTGAGGATGCTGGGAGTGTCAGTCTGCCTGCACTGTGCAGAGGATGCTGGGAGTGTCAGTCTGCCTGCACTGTGCTGAGGATGCTGGGACTGCCAGTCTGCATGCACCGTGCTGAGGATGCTGGGAGTGTCAGTCTGCCTGCACTGTGCTGAGGATGCTGGGAGTGTCAGTCTGCACGCACCGTGCTGAGGATGCTGGGAGTGTCATTCTGCATGCACTGTGCTGAGGATGCTGGGAGTGTCAGTCTGCCTGCACTGTGCAGAGGATGCTGGGAGTGTCAGTCTGCCTGCACTGTGCTGAGGATGCTGGGACTGCCAGTCTGCATGCACCGTGCGGAGGATGCTGGGAGCGTCATTCTGCCTGCACAGTGCTGAGGATGCTGGGAGCATCAGTCTGCACGCACTGTGCAGAGGATGCTGGGAGTGTCAGTCTGCCTGCACTGTGCTGAGGATGCTGGGACTGCCAGTCTGCATGCACCGTGCGGAGGATGCTGGGAGCGTCAGTCTGCATACACTGTGCTGAGGATGCTGGGAGTGTCAGTCTGCCTGCACTGTGCTGAGGATGCTGGGAGTGTCATTCTGCATGCACTGTGCTGAGGATGCTGGGAGTGTCAGTCTGCCTGCACTGTGCAGAGGATGCTGGGAGTGTCAGTCTGCCTGCACTGTGCTGAGGATGCTGGGACTGCCAGTCTGCATGCACCGTGCGGAGGATGCTGGGAGCGTCATTCTGCCTGCACAGTGCTGAGGATGCTGGGAGCATCAGTCTGCACGCACTGTGCAGAGGATGCTGGGAGTGTCAGTCTGCCTGCACTGTGCTGAGGATGCTGGGACTGCCAGTCTGCATGCACCGTGCGGAGGATGCTGGGAGCGTCAGTCTGCATGCACTGTGCTGAGGATGCTGGGAGTGTCAGTCTGCATGCACCGTGCTGAGGATGCTGGGAGTGTCATTCTGCCTGCACCGTGCTGAGGATGCTGGGAGTGTCAGTCTGCATGCACTGTGCTGAGGATGCTGGGAGTGTCAGTCTGCATGCACTGTGCTGAGGATGCTGGGAGTGTCAGTCTGCATGCACTGTGCTGAGGATGCTGGGAGTGTCAGTCTGCACGCACTGTGCTGAGGATGCTGGGAGTGTCAGTCTGCCTGCACTGTGCTGAGGATGCTGGGAGTGTCAGTCCATGCTCGGGTAAGGGGTGGGGCCACAGTGACGTAACAGGGGCTCTGCGGGGCAGGTGACGTCACGCAGGATGGAGCCGGGCGCCTCCCTCCTTTACACAGGTATCGCGGTGTGTTCTAACCAGCCCTTTCTCTCTCTCTCACCCGGATTCCGCGCACGACCCGCACCCTGTCCTCCTCGTCCACCCAGAAGGACACCCGCCGCCGCCCCTCTTTGGAGCTCGCGCTGCCCCCCATGGTCACCACGGCAACCCAGGAAGGTACCACACCAAGAGAGCACAGCGCATGCGTGACAGTCTTCGCTCACACTATTGGCGATAACCAACCCGCGGCAACCTATCAGCTATCTGCAATCCACTAGTATCCAGCCGCTTGGCATGCCGGGAGATGTAGTCTTGGATGCGTCGTAAAGTGACACAACCCCCTAAAAGTGGCTAATTTTTGTTAAAATATTTTAATTTATATATGTCCTGTGTGCAAAGTATGGGGGTGTCCGGAGCCCCTCTGCTGCCGCCCGGAGAAAGGGCCCTAATATCCCCCTCTATAAAAAGGAATCCCAGCTGCCTTCCTGCAGTTTATGAATTATACATGTTGCAGGGCAGCACTTTCCCCTGTGCTCCCCCCTCTATGAACTAGTAATGTGTGTCCAGGAAAACATGGCCGACCTGGCAGCCCTATTCCCAATCCTGGTCCTCAGGCTCAGTAACAGGCCAGGTTTGCAGGAGATGTGAAGCGCCGGTGCAGATTTGCTGCTGCTCATTCAAAAAACACCGAAACCTTGGTTCGCTTTCATTCAGCAAAATCAAGAAAAATAAAATGCATTTTAAACAAAAATAATAAAGTCCCGTGAATAGCAATAAATAGGTCTGTTACAGAATAAAGAAATAAAACCGGTATGAAAAGAACCGAATCAAAAACTGTACAGAGAAAAATACAGGAAGATTGAAAAAATATATATATTTAATCTGCAGCAAAAAGTCTTAAACGGTTTTATTAGATATTGAATTAAAACAGGAATATTTTTAACATTGAAGCCTATGGGATTCGCCTGATTAAACCTGTCGAATGAAACCACTGAACATCAGGGCATTTCACTGACATTTCTCTGCTGTTCAATGTGAATAGATTAACCATTGCTTCTCTATGGGCGATTTCACTGCCGCCGAACAGGCACCATATTTCGCCGCCGCCAAACAGGCACCGTATTTCACTGCCGCCGAACAGGACCCGTATTTACTGGCAAAGTTGCTGATTTTGAAAAGTCGAATGGCCACGAAATTGTACCACATGGGGAAACTCACTGTTCTGTGCAATTTTGGCTCTTTGGTAAAGCTTCCTCTCTTGTGTTTAGATCTCTCAGGCCTAGAAGAGCTTTAAATCCACAAAACCCAGTGCCCTGGGGCCGTCGCAGCCCCCCCCCCCCCAGGCTGCACCTACCCTTTACTTACTCCGAGGGTTATTCTTCACAAAGCCCCGAAATTAAACTCCATCTCGGTGTTTTTCATTTCACTTTGGCAAAAATACGTGAATTCACCATCGATCGTTCATTGTATTGCACCGAAAACTGAGTCGCCAAAGCAGTTATCAGACTAGAACGAAAGCGCCGAATTGCGACAAAATAGCCAGGTTCAATTAAATTCCAAACTGAAAAGACTTATTATTTAAACACTTTTTTTTTTTTTTAAAGTAATTTAAGGAGATTTATAAAACCAAAAATATTTAAAAAAAAAAAAAGATTATTAACCATTTATAATTTGTTTGTAAAAAAATACAATAAAGATATTACATTACAACCCATTAGATTCGCCTGTTTAAACCTGTCGAATGTAAAAAAAAAAATCAACAAAATCAGGGCATTTTGCTGCAATTCGGCTCTCTGTGACCAAGGGAATCATTGCTCTTCGATGCTGCCGAATCACACCAAATTGTGGCAAAATGCCCCGTATTTCAATGTCAATTCGCCTGTATTTGGTGAATACACGAATTGCCCTGAAATCCCAGATACGGTGAGAGTCATTTGCAATTCAGTGGCAAATTTGGACCTTAGTGAATAACCCCCACAATGTCCGTAACATGTTCTGCCGCTGCACAATGCGTGAAAAGAGCCATTTGATTTTGGGGAAATATAAAAAAAAAGATTCAATAAAAGCCGGGAATATTCCCCAAAAATAAATAAAAAACTTCCACATTTGACAAATCTCCTTTAATATTCTTCAAAGCAGCTTTTATTTTTCTTACAACCATAAAAATATAGTATTTACATTTCATATAGATTTCTCTTTACACATTTATAGGTTTTTTTATTTGTCTCCGTATCACAAACTGCTCCTGTTGGTTTTCCTGGAATCCGTGAACCAGGAATGTCTCCGAAAACACAAACTAAAACATTGCAAAATAAAACACAGGGTTTTAATATTTTTTTCATATATATATCTCCTCTTTTCTTAACATTTGCATAAATTTGCAATTTTTAATTTTCTTAGACTTACTATAGGTCTCCCAGAGCTCTACGCCGTAGAGCGCGCCCCCCCCCACGCTGTAAGAGACCGTCACGCCTGAGAGTGACGGAGACACCCTGCGTGGCTGATGGAGGGGATTTATGCACCTGTGGTCAAGCAGTGGTGCTCGTGACACTGAAAGGAACCCCCAGACGTTTCTCCAAGACCAGGTGGGAAGGACAAACCTACAGCATTAGCCCGGTCAGCAAAGGCACCCCCCGGTATTAAAGGGTCACCTTATACAGAATTTCCTAATATAAAACAAAGAATAATGAGAAGGAAAAATAAAAAAAACACACTAAAATTTGGCAGGAACATCCCAATGGTTTCCATGGTTACGGCACCAAAAAGAGGCCTTTTATACAAACTCCCTGTGTTATTGGCTCAGGCGCCATGCAGAGTTTTCTCTGTGTCTATATCCAGATATAAACCCAAGAGATAAAAGGTGTAAAACGGACCAGTCACCCAAATAAACCTTCGCCTGTGTTTTCAAAACACATTTATACGGAGGAATAAAGGGGACGCGCCCCTGTGTGCGCCAGTCTCCGCGCTGTGATTGGCTGAGCAGTTTGGGACTGGGTGCGCGCTGGTGTATAGAGCCCTCAGGTACACAGTATCCAGGAGAAGGTGACATTGTTACTAGGGATAGACCGATACCGATTATCGGCAGCTTTTCTGGCCGATAGCTAATATTTGGTGCCGATATTCTGTAATCTTAACGTTGTGAAAAAAAAGCAGCACAAATCTGAAATTATGCCATGAACTCAATCAGGGTTATTCAGAGAGCGGTGAAAAGCAGGAGAATGGCTGGAGAATGGAAAATTCTAGGTCAAAATAGCCAAACCAGAAAAATTCTCACTTTCCAAATTGGCTATTTTGACCTAGAATTTTCCATCCTCCAGTCATACTCCTGCTTTTCACCTCTCTCTGAATAACCATGAATGTATTTAACATGTAAACATTGGACCATGTCATTTATTCAATTTAATACGATTTCATTTTTTTATTGAAGCTTTTTTTTTTTTTACAAACAATCAGACGGTGTTTTTGGCTTTTCTTAAAGATCCCTCATATGATCCTGTATGGAAGGGGGTTCGGCAACCTTTGCCCTCCAAGGGTTATATTACAAAGTTGGTGCCAACTTAACCAGAGCTGCTGTAAACTTAACCTCATAGACTATAATGACTCTGGGAAGTTTACACCAGCTTTGTAATATTGCTCCACATGTTTTGGAATTACATCTGCCATGATGCTCAGCTGCTCATTAGGTTCTTGGAGCCTCATGGGAAATGCAGTTCCAAAACATCTGGAGGTCCCGGGTTGCTGACCCTGCATCTCCTGTATAGGGAATTCCCTGCCAGATGGGATGGAAGCCCCATTTCTGTTGTCATCACGCTCATGCGCAATACGGTCAGTGAGCAGGGGTCATTCTCCAGTGAGGACTTACAGGCTGATGTGGGAGAAGCCCCAGATTCTCACAGGTCTGTGGGATCTCGCGCGTCGCAGCTGCAGTGAAACAACTTGTCCAATTATCGGCAATAATGGCAAATAAAATGCCGATAACAATATCAGTAATTTTCTGAATATCGGCAGCCGATATATCGGTCTATCCCTAATGGTTACATCGCGCACACAGGTTGCCGGAGCGCGCGTCATGCTCGATTGTTTTAAATAAGATAATACGGAGGTTTTTTTAGCTCACGTCAAGGTAAAAGTTACTTTTAGGTGAAAAGTCCACAAATAAGGAAACACTGACACAATCTGAATAAAATACAGCATCGCTCTCAGTAAACATCGTCTAAAAATAAAATACAGCATTGGGAGCATTACTGGCTGGAAACAACACAAAAAAAAAAAAACACAGGATTTCTTGCCTCCTGTGACCCAGGACGCACATTGTACAAGACGCGCACATGTGGCAGCGCTAACAAACACTAAGTGGAAACGTCACAACGGCAGGAAATTTACAAAGTATCTAAAATAGCAGGACTGGACCCGAGACCACAGAAGGGCAGGCTGTGAACAGGACTGGCGTGAATGCGGCTCTTTGGGCCTTACATCCCGTAAAGACGCCATAAAAATCCAGCAATGGGGAGACGCACGCACCGGCGTGATATCTATATAGCGGAGGCATAGAAACCAATCTGTGCTACCCATGTGACCGTACTACGTGTTGCACGGCTGTCTGAGCATTGTGGGCTGTGAAGTTCAAGAATAATGCATCGCCATGGTTACTATCACAGGCCTAGGGGCCAATCGCAAAGTGCACAGGGGCTGCGTCCGGTCCATGAGCTGCGGGTCGGCCCTGGAGCTACGTTCGTCAGTATGTTGCAGTATAAATAAAGTTTCAGCAAAGTCGGGGAGACCAGGGACAGGATGGCCGTGTCAGTGTGCGCCTCTTACCCGCGTCAAATTTGTGTAAACAAGATGCTCCAGCGCACGAGGTGTTAACCCATTACAGGAAATCTAAACAGCATGAAAAGGCCTGGGGGGGGGGGGCGACCAAAAGCCTAAAAAGGAACATTTCCCCTGAATTTTCTGAATACGTTCAAATTGTATAGATTTTGTTTATTTGAAAAACGAATAATCCGGTGTGTGCGGCCGCCGGGGGAGGGGCGGCGGGGATTTCAAGGCAAAGGAATGAGCCGTGTTTGTCTATTAGAGAAAATGAAAACCTCCCGGCTTGTACTTTGTCCTCGGATGGAAACGCACAATCGAGTGGGGAAGGATTTGGTTTCTGGAGCAAAACTTAAATAAAAAGGGAGAAATTCTGCGCCAGAAACAGGGGGGGGGGGGGGTGTAAATGTACATTGGGTGTTTTTCATGACGGGCCTGACGCTCCCAACGCAAAGAGCCCTAATGCTCCAAAACCAGGATTATCGATGGAAACGTTTCTACGCCTTAGCGGCCGCTTTCCTGCGACGTCCCGTCAGGGGGTGGAAATGACGCGGGTTGTTAATCCCTCAGTGAGGCCGTAACTGGCCCCATACCAGTCCCGGGTGCTGCCATCATCCTGATTCGTGGCCATCGGACCTATCCAGCCGGCACGAGGAGAGAGCAGAGGAAAACCCGTCCAGTGATCGTGACTCTACGCGGTGCGTTCACACCCGCAGGGGGCAGCAGAGGATTAGCAGCATCCGGACTCGCAGAGTATAAAACCTCCTTTCTGAGCCGCACGGAGAGAGAGCGTTCCAGGAAAGAGGACTCCCCTGATAGATTGCATAAGAAAGCAGCGCCACCGTCTCCTTCCATCGTCACAAAAGAGGATTTCCCCGTCAGTAAGGTCGCGTCCTCATTAAGTACAATGTCAGGCGTTGATTGCCTTCCAGCGGTCACTGTCCACGCTGTTGATGCTCCCGACGAGGTGAGGCATGGAGGCCACATCGTCCAGGTACGCAGTGGTGTCTATCTGCGTGCTGGAGTAGAATCCTGCATCCACGCCGTCCTTCTTGGCTACAGCGTAGGGGTGCGGCAGGTGGACGTCCGTCTCGTCAGGTTCGTCCACCTGGGATTTGTAGGAGAAGAGGATTTTTGGTTCTGATCTACAAGAAGAAAAGAAAATGTCAGGACCCAGAGCAGGTCAAGGAGATTCAGCATCGATGAGCGTCTGGATCGCGCAGACCCAGAGCAGGTAACCAAGCCGGAGCACGGGCCTCCCACAGCACGCCAGAGAACAACGCAGCACGCCAGAGAACATCGCAGCACGCCAGAGAAAGCCGCAGCACGCCAGAGAAAGCCGCAGCACGCCAGAGAACAACGCAGCACGCCAGAGAACAACGCAGCACGCCAGAGAACAACGCAGCACGCCAGAGAACAACGCAGCACGCCAGAGAACAACGCAGCACGCCAGAGAACAACGCAGCACGCCAGAGAACGCAGCAGCACGCCAGAGAACGCAGCAGCACGCCAGAGAACAACGCAGCACGCCAGAGAACAACGCAGCACGCCAGAGAACAACGCAGCACGCCGGAGCACGCCGACATTACCTGGAAATACGCATTAATAATCCAGAGATGCAGAATGATGTGCGCACACCGCATACACAGAATGCATGAGAGATGCAGCGGCGCAGGACACACGCAGTGACCACAGGAACGAGCTTCAGTCATGAAGTCAGACCCTCCAAATCTTCTGATACTCACCCAAAAAAGCTTTTCAGGAACGCCACGTACATGAGAGGAGCAAACAAGCTGAAGTACAGGAACGTGGTGACGTCCACCAGACTACAACGAAAAGAGGGAAATTATAGGTTAATTGGACAAATGACGATAACGTAGGCCATGGCGGCGAGTGTCCACTTACATCACAGCACACAGCCAGGGGGCGACGGCCGCTCATTCCACAGCACACAGCCAGGGAGAGACGGCCGCTCATTCCACAGCACACAGCCAGGGGCGAGGCCGCTCATTCCACAGCACAAGCCAGGGGGCGAGGCCGCTCATTCCACAGCACAAGCCAGGGGGCGACGGCCGCTCATTCCACAGCACACAGCCAGGGGGAGACGGCCGCTCATTCCACAGCACACAGCCAGGGGGCGACGGCCGCTCATTCCACAGCACAAAGCCAGGGGGCGACGGCCGCTCATTCCACAGCACACAGCCAGGGGCGAGGGCCGCTCATTCCACAGCACACAGCCAGGGGGAGAGGGCCGCTCATTCCACAGCACACAGCCAGGGGGCGAGGGCCGCTCATTCCACAGCACACAGCCAGGGGGAGGGCCGCTCATTCTACAGCACAAAGCCAGGGGGCGACGGCCGCTCATTCCACAGCACAAAGCCAGGGGGCGACGGCCGCTCATTCCACAGCACACAGCCAGGGGGCGACGGCCGCTCATTCCACAGCACAGGCAGGGGGCGAAGGCCGCTCATTCCACAGCACACAGCCAGGGGGCGAGGGCCGCTCATTCCACAGCACACAGCCAGGGGGCGAGGGCCGCTCATTCCACAGCACACAGCCAGGGGGCGAGGGCCGCTCATTCCACAGCACACAGCCAGGGGGAGAGGGCCGCTCATTCCACAGCACACAGCCAGGGGGCGAGGGCCGCTCATTCCACAGCACACAGCCAGGGGGCGAGGGCCGCTCATTCCACAGCACACAGCCAGGGGGCGAGGGCGCTCATTCCACAGCACAAAGCCAGGGGGCGAGGGCCGCTCATTCCACAGCACAAGCCAGGGGGCGAGGGCCGCTCATTCCACAGCACACAGCCAGGGGGCGAGGCCGCTCATTCCACAGCACACAGCCAGGGGGCGAGGGCCGCTCATTCCACAGCACACAGCCAGGGGGCGAGGGCCGCTCATTCCACAGCACACAGCCAGGGGGCGAGGGCCGCTCATTCCACAGCACACAGCCAGGGGGAGACGGCCGCTCATTCCACAGCACACAGCCAGGGGGCGACGGCCGCTCATTCCACAGCACACAGCCAGGGGGCGAGGGCCGCTCATTCCACAGCCAGGGGCGAGGGCGCTCATTCCACAGCCAGGGGGCGAGGGCCGCTCATTCCACAGCCAGGGGGCGAGGCCGCTCATTCCACAGCCAGGGGGCGAGGGCCGCTCATTCCACAGCACAAAGCCAGGGGGCGACGGCCGCTCATTCCACAGCACAAAGCCAGGGGGAGACGGCCGCTCATTCCACAGCACAAAGCCAGGGGGCGACAGCCGCTCATTCCACAGCACAAAGCCAGGGGGCGACGGCCGCTCATTCCACAGCACACATCCAGGGGGAGACGGCCGCTCATTCCACAGCACACAGCCAGGGGGCGAGGGCCGCTCATTCCACAGCACACAGCCAGGGGGCGAGGGCCGCTCATTCCACAGCACACAGCCAGGGGGCGAGGGCCGCTCATTCCACAGCACACAGCCAGGGGGCGACGGCCGCTCATTCCACAGCACACAGCCAGGGGGCGAGGGCCGCTCATTCCACAGCACACAGGCAGGGGGCGAGGGCCGCTCATTCCACAGCACACAGGCAGGGGGCGAGGGCCGCTCATTCCACAGCACACAGCCAGGGGGGCCGCTCATTCCACAGCACAAAGCCAGGGGGCGAGGGCCGCTCATTCCACAGCACAAAGCCAGGGGGCGACGGCCGCTCATTCCACAGCACAAAGCCAGGGGGCGACGGCCGCTCATTCCACAGCACAAGCCAGGGGGCGACGGCCGCTCATTCCACAGCACACAGCCAGGGGGCGAGGGCCGCTCATTCCACAGCACAGGCAGGGGGTGACGGCCGCTCATTCCACAGCACAGGCAGGGGACGACAGCCGCTCATTCCACAGCACAGGCAGGGGACGACAGCCGCTCATTCCACAGCACACAGCCAGGGGGGGCCGCTCATTCCACAGCACACAGCCAGGGGGCGACGGCCGCTCATTCCACAGCACACAGCCAGGGGTAGACGGCCGCTCATTCCACAGCACACAGCCAGGGGGAGACGGCCGCTCATTCCACAGCACAAAGCCAGGGGGCGACGGCCGCTCATTCCACAGCACACAGCCAGGGGGCGAGGGCTGGTCATTCCACAGCACACAGCCAGGGGGGAGGGCCGCTCATTCCACAGCACACAGGCAGGGGGCGAGGGCCGGCCATTCCACAGCACACAGCCAGGGGGAGACGGCCGCTCATTCCACAGCACACAGCCAGGGGGCGACGGCGCTCATTCCACAGCACACAGGCAGGGGCGACAGCCGCTCATTCCACAGCACACAGCCGGGGGGCGAGGGCTGCTCATTCCACAGCACACAGCCAGGGGCGAGGGCCGCTCATTCCACAGCACACAGCCAGGGGGCGAGGGCGCTCATTCCACAGCACACAGCCAGGGGGCGACGGCCGCTCATTCCACAGCACACAGCCAGGGGGCGAGGGCCGCTCATTCCACAGCACACAGGCAGGGGGCGAGGCCGCTCATTCCACAGCACACAGGCAGGGGCGAGGGCCGCTCATTCCACAGCACACAGGCAGGGGCCGCTCATTCCACAGCACAAAGCCAGGGGGCGAGGGCCGCTCATTCCACAGCACAAAGCCAGGGGGCGACGGCCGCTCATTCCACAGCACAAAGCCAGGGGGCGACGGCCGCTCATTCCACAGCACAAAGCCAGGGGGCGACGGCCGCTCATTCCACAGCACACAGCCAGGGGCGAGGCCGCTCATTCCACAGCACAGGCAGGGGGTGACGGCCGCTCATTCCACAGCACAGGCAGGGGACGACAGCCGCTCATTCCACAGCACAGGCAGGACGACAGCCGCTCATTCCACAGCACACAGCCAGGGGGCTGCTCATTCCACAGCACACAGCCAGGGGGCGAGGGCCGCTCATTCCACAGCACACAGCCAGGGGGCGAGGGCCGCTCATTCCACAGCACACAGCCAGGGGGCGAGGGCCGGTCATTCCACAGCACACAGCCAGGGGGAGACGGCCGCTCATTCCACAGCACACAGCCAGGGGGAGACGGCCGCTCATTCCACAGCACAGGCAGGGGGCGAAGGCCGCTCATTCCACAGCACACAGCCAGGGGGAGACGGCTGCTCATTCCACAGCACACAGCCAGGGGGCGACGGCCGCTCATTCCACAGCACACAGCCAGGGGGCGACGGCCGCTCATTCCACAGCACAGGCAGGGGCGACAGCCGCTCATTCCACAGCACACAGCCGGGGGGCGAGGGCTGCTCATTCCACAGCACACAGCCAGGGGGCGAGGGCCGCTCATTCCACAGCACACAGCCAGGGGGCGAGGGCCGCTCATTCCACAGCACACAGCCAGGGGGAGACGGCCGCTCATTCCACAGCACACAGCCAGGGGGAGACGGCCGCTCATTCCACAGCACACAGCCAGGGGGAGACGGCCGCTCATTCCACAGCACACAGCCAGGGGGAGACGGCCGCTCATTCCACAGCACACAGCCAGGGGGAGACGGCCGCTCATTCCACAGCACAGGCAGGGGGCGAGGGCCGCTCATTCCACATTTTAGAAACAATAGGCACCAAGTACCAGAAAACCAAATCTGCTTCTTAATGTATGATCTGATAAAGCATTTGGGTGTAAATGTCTAACATTATCCTGCCGGGTGTTCAGCCGCGTGTGTGGAATGTGTCGCCGACGTGTTAATGAAATCAGCGGATTCTCAGAGAGAGTCAAACACAGAGGATATAAACAGGCGCACACACACACTGGCAAGCGGCACACACCCAAACGCACGCACACATACAAGCAGGCGCGCGCACACACACACGCAGGCACGCACACAAGCAGGCGCGCACACAAGCAGGCGCGCACACACACACAAGCAGGCGCGCACACACACACAAGCAGGCGCGCACACAAGCAGGCGCGCACACAAGCAGGCGCGCACACACACACAGGCAAGCGCACACACACACGCAGACACACACACAACCAGGCACACACACACACACAACCAGGCGCGCAGACACACACACACACCACACACACACACACACACAGGCAGGCGCGCACACACACACAAAAGCAGGCGCGCAGACACACACAACCAGGCGCGCAGACACACACACACACAGGCAGGTGCGCAGACACACACACACAGGCAAGCGCGCACACACACACACACACAGGCAGGTGCGCAGACACACACACACAGGCAAGCGCGCACACACACAGGCAAGCGCGCACACACACACACGCAAGCGCGCACACACACACACGCAAGCGCGCACACACACACACGCAGGCGCGCACACACACAAGCAGGCGCGCACACACACAAGCAGGCGCCCAGACACAAGCAGACACACACACACAACCAGGCACGCAAACACACAAGCAGGCGCGCGCACACACAAGCAGGCGCGCGCACACACAAGCAGGCGCGCGCACACACAAGCAGGCGCGCGCACACACAAGCAGGCGCGCGCACACACAAGCAGGCGCGCGCACACACAAGCAGGCGCGCGCACACACAAGCAGGCGCGCGCACACACAAGCAGGCGCGCGCACACACAAGCAGGCGCGCACACAACACACAGCAGGCGCGCACACACACACAAGCAGGCGCGCTCACACACAAGCAGGCGCGCACACACAAGCAGGCGCGCACACACAAGCAGGCGCGCACACACAAGCAGGCGCGCACACACAAGCAGGCGCGCACACACACAGGCAGGCGCGCACACACACACAGGCAGGCGCGCACACACACACACAAGCAGGCGCGCACACACACAGGCAGGCGCGCACACACACACAAGCAGGCGCGCACCACACACACAAGCAGGCGCGCACACACACAAGCAGGCGCGCACACAAGCAGGCGCGCACACAAGCAGGCGCGCACACACACACAAGCAGGCGCGCACACACACACAAAGCAGGCGCGCACACACACACACAGGCAAGCGCACACACACACACAGGCAAGCGCACACACACACAGGCAAGCGCACACACACAGGCAAGCGCACACACACACAGGCAAGCGCACACACACACGCAGGCAAGCGCACACACACACGCAGGCAAGCGCACACGCAGACACACACACAACCAGGCGCGCACACACAACCAGACACACACACAACCAGGCGCGCAGACACACACACACACACACACACAGGCAAGCGCGCACACACACACAAAAGCAGGCGCGCAGACACACACAACCAGGCGCGCACACACAACCAGACACACACACACACAACCAGGCGCGCAGACACACACACACACACACACACACACAGGCAAGCGCCACACACACAAAAGCAGGCGCGCAGACACACACACAACCAGGCGCGCAGACACACACACACAGGCAGGTGCGCAGACACACACACACAGGCAGGTGCGCAGACACACACACACACACAGGCAGGTGCGCAGACACACACACACAGGCAAGCGCACACACACAGGCAAGCGCGCACACACACAGGCAAGCGCGCACACACACAGGCAAGCGCGCACACACACAGGCAAGCGCGCACACACACAGGCAAGCGCACACACACACACGCAAGCGCGCACACACACACACATGCAAGCGCGCACACACACACACACACACAAGCAGGCGCGCACACACACAAGCAGGCGCGCACACACACAAGCAGGCACGCACACACACAAGCAGGCGCGCACACACACAAGCAGGCGCGCACACACACAAGCAGGCGCCCAGACACAAGCAGGCGCACAGACACACACACACAAGCAGGCTTACAGACACACACACACAAGCAGGCGCGCAAACACACAAGCAGGCGCGCAAACACACAAGCAGGCGCGCAAACACACAAGCAGGCGCGCAAACACACAAGCAGGCGCGCAAACACACAAGCAGGCGCGCAAACACACAAGCAGGCGCGCAAACACACAAGCAGGCGCGCAAACACACAAGCAGGCGCGCAAACACAAACACACAAGCAGGCGCGCACACACAAACAGGCGCGCACACACACAAGCAGGCGCGCACACACACAAGCAGGCGCGCACACACACAAGCAGGCGCGCACACACACAAGCAGGCGCGCACACACACAAGCAGGCGCGCACACACACAAGCAGGCGCGCACACACACAAGCAGGCGCGCACACACACAAGCAGGAGCGCACACACACAAGCAGGCGCGCACACACAAGCAGGCGCGCACACACACAGGCAGGCGCGCACACACACAGGCAGGCGCGCACACACACAGGCAGGCGCGCACACACACAGGCAGGCGCGCACACACACAAGCAGGCGCGCACACACACAAGCAGGCGCACACACACACAGGCAGGCGCGCACACACACACAGGCAGGCGCGCACACACACACACAAGCAGGCACGCACACACACACAAGCAGGCACGCACACACAAGCAGGCGCGCGCACACAAGCAGGCGCGCACACACACACGTGGAAGCAAAGCTTTTGCATAAAGGTCATTTAGAAAATCTGAGGGAACACATGGAGCAGCCCTGCGAGGCGACGCATGAAGCAAATCAGTGACAATCCGAGACGGACATCATGACAGATTTATCACACACTTACCATAAGCCAGTAATGACGCTGGCGCACAGCAGAGCGCTGCCGATACCCTGCACCAGATTCAGCACAGCCAGGATAATGGCGTAAATGTAAAAACTTTTCCGGGCTGTGGGAAAAAAACAAAAAAAACACACACATTGCGTTCATTAAAAGAGGAATGTGTAAAAATGGAAAGATACACCGGCACACAGCCAATCAGAACACAGGTCAGCCGTATGCCCACAGTGAGGCACGACCTACCGGTTCACGAATCGGCCGTGCGGATTTAAATTTGGGATTAGGTATTCTCATACCCATTGTGGGGATTAACCCTTTAAGAACCAATGATGGAACTGTTAAGTCATAAATGCATTGACTTTAAAGACTATTGGTCCTTAAGTGGTTAAAATATACAGGTACATGATGTCAAAATCCTATTTAGATCTACCTGAACATAAACCCTGCGTGATGTCACGGCTTGTTTTAATCCCGGAGAGGCCAATCGCACAAAGTCTGCCAAAATGATGATCTTTTAAAGGATCCCATGTACAAAAACAACAACGTAAAAAAGTCCACAACTCATTGACGATACAGTTGAGTAATGACCGGCGCTGCCGGATCACCGGGTCGTTCCATGCGGGCGCAGGGGTTTTAGGGACAAGAATGAAGGGGAATGATTTGTCCTTCAGGCAGAAAGACTGCACATAAATAGATAATTATTTCATAATGAGGGACGAAACTTAACGTACGCGAGTCACTCACACTATAACAGCTTACTGAGAGAGTGATCGGATTGTATGATGTCATAACGCTGACACGTGTAAAAGCTAATGGGGGCTTTGCCAACAGAGAACATTAATCCTTATTAGCTTTTAAACATAAGGACGTGCCGGCTTCTCCGTAAAATAACCTTTCCAGAACTGGTGAATGATCCCGGCGCACGCGTCCCGGTGTAACTTACATGGCAGGGAGATACGGTCTTTCAGCGGGGTTTTTGGTAAAATAGAGACAAGTGTATAGACCTGCGGGAGACACCGGGAGTTAGTGTTAGATGTGTTAGCAAAGGTTAAAGGATCGACAGATACATAACAATACACAACAGGATAAAGGGGTCTGCATGTTACCCGGGTCCTGGGATCAGGACACACAGACAGGGGACACTGTATCCAGTAACAGAGGGCGTTAGGGTAGGCGTCAGCAACTTTGGCCCTGCACATGTCTTGGAACTACATCTCCCATGATTCCCAATTTCTACCTGCGATGCTAATAATAAAACCTTTTATTGGAAACTAAAAAAAATAAATCACAAAGTGTCATCACGAACCACAAAACATGTGAAACACAATACTGCCATGCATACACCGCTACACCTCCCGCAGTGCTATTTGAATTCCTTAATAAGAGATACTCCTGTGTATTGAAAAAGAGCCTATACCAGGGTTACTAAATAGCTAGATCATATTAAAAAGGGAGGAATGGGGTGGAATAGGGAGGAATGGGGTGGAATAGGGAGGAATGGGGTGGAATGGGGAGACAAAGAGACTATCGAATTTAAAGTAAATAGAGCAGCGCTCCAACCACAGTGTAATGCACAAAGTTATATCACCAACAAAAACATAAGAGAACCCCGTAGGGGGATATCAATATTTTCTTGGAGCAAACTAAGTGCTAAAGTAATGAATGAATGATTTTTAAACTGTCCCTCACACTATATGCACCCGATGCACATTTCGGCCGTCGGGGCCCGTCAGGAGTGCTTAAAAATGTTATCATCACAGGTAGAAATTGTTGTTCAGCTCAGTATCTGGGTGAGCAATTAACCCCTTGATTCAAAAAAACAAACAAGGAACACTGGGGATAAAAAAGGACCAGTGTCTACAAGGGCATAACCCAGAAATAGTGAAATAGAAACAAAGAAATGGTAGACACCAACTACCCAATATTACATTTTATTAGGTGTACATATAAACCACATAATCACCACCGCATAAAACACATGAAATTGGAATGATATTAATCCACCCAAATTAGGGATAGGTTGCCTCACTGGGGATTGGTATGGATTTTCTGTGCGCTCAAAGCAGAGCTGCTTAATATTACAATGTAGCTTGTCCAGATATCGGTTATATGCTAGACTTTCATTGAAAACAAATGTATCAGAACACCTCATAAAAGTTGATATTCCTCTGTGTTATGTACACAAATTGTTTCATTAAATTGTGCGTGCTTCTATTGATACAACCAAAGTATCGATACTATAGTAAATCCAGCATTTAATCATATTGATATCGAATATACATTCATTGACATACCAGGTTACGATGAACAGAGCACTGGTTGTAAAAAAGAAGATTCGAGACCGTCGTGCCGCACAAAGGCCATATACCAGAGGATAACTACACCTTCATTAAGGAGTTAATAAATGGATATCCCACTGTGCTATGCACGCCAATATAGATTTCATTAAATTATGCGCACTTCTATTAGGATGGATGACCAAGGTATCAATACTAAAATGAACCCAGCATTTTATCTTGTTCGTATCCAATGTGCATTCATTGAAATGACGAAATCACAACAATCAGAGCGCTGGTTGTAAAAAAGATCCAAAAACGCCGTGCAGCACCGGGGCCATACACCGGAGGATAGCTATGCCCTCATTGATAGGGGCAAAAACAACAATAGACATTGAACGGTTAAAAAACCTCACTTCGACATGTTTCGCCGCCTCAAAACCGTGGCTTTTTCAAGAGAAGAGACCCGCTGTACTGCTGCTCGTTAAATAGCAAAGGTCAGATCGCCAAGCGGTAAATCAGTGTATGTCTCCACCCACTTCATACGAAGCGTTCGTATTCACATCTTGGACGCGCCGCTCTACTGGAAAATCTCGTCTCCATCGTATCTCATTTTATTACATTCGTCCAATCGAAAGGTTGCACTGAGTAATGACGACACTGCTGAACCCATTCATGATAAAAGGCGTCGCTCGTTGCTAAGCGACTGATGTACGCGATGTTTACATGAATGCGTCAAATTCATCTCAAATTGGAAAGGGGTGAAAATAAGCCGTTGGTTCCCTCCAATCCCTGCGCGAAAGCATTAATCGCGGGGCTTATCGCTTCGTTAGAAAGAAAGCATCATCCGGTCACATTGTGGCTGATTAGGTTTAGATATGCCCATTAGTAGATGGCTGCATGTCTCACCATTTACTGTCGAGATAATTCCATTTAATTAATCATTTCCTTTATAGCGACTATATTGGCTTCAAGATGTCCTTATAAATGATGGAGGAAAAGTAGTCATTAATGAGGAGAGCAATAAAAATCAGATACTAAAGGATATAGACAGTAGAGGTCAGTCTGAAAAGGGACTCCGTATAGTGGGGGAGACATATATATGTATATATATATATGTACAATGTCTTCCAGTAAATAAGGAGAAGCAGAATAAAGAGGAAATCCTAAAACCAGGAGGTAAAAAATAATAAATAAAGCTACATATCTGAAATAAATGGAGGGAAGGTGAAACCCTCATTTAATGCTCCTGGGTAAAGTGTACACAATTCAGAAATCCAGAACGCCCCTCTTCGACGCAGTCGTAAATCAAAATTTCCACTGCGTGAGCCGACTGCTTTGAGCGCACAGAACATCAATCCCCAGTGAGGCAACCTATCCCTAATTTGGGTGGATTAATATCATTCCAATTTCATGTGTTTTATGCGGTGCTGATTATGTGCACCTAATAAAAGGTTATATTGGGTAGTTGGTGTCTACCATTTCTTTGTTGTTAACCCCTCGATTCTCCTGGGATTGTGTCTATACAGAGTCGCTTTTGGTTTCTCCTATATATTGTTATATGTATTGTCAGTGTATTGTCAGTGTCAGTTGAGGTGTACATCTCCCATGATGCTCAGCCACTCACCCGTGGGAAATGTATTTCCAAAGCTTCTGGCCCCGTTTGCTGACCCCTGCATTATAACCATGTGTTACAGAGGGTGTTACTGCGCAGGAGCACGCGGTGTATCCAGATACTTGTATAATATGTAAGAGGCTGGAAATGATCATAAGACATCTCACATTTTATGTTTCGTCCCTTTGTGGACAGACAGCGCAGACGAACACATCTCCAATCGGTTACAGAGGCTGCCATTGCGTGAGCGGCTCTGAAGGGCCTGACGGTGATACGTCTACCTGTGCGCGTCACACCATGCGGCATCGTCAGAAAGGGTCTGATCAGGAGGAAACACTTACCAGGAAGAAGAAACACGAGCTAGCCAGCCAGAAGTGCCTCCCTCCGTGCCCGTAAATGTTAAAATCCTCTGCGGAGAGGTGAGCGTCGGGATACAGGATTTCCAGGGTCCCCTGTAACAATCAGTACACAGCGTATATGCATAGATTACGCGTGACATTGATCTACATAATGCGCGGAAAGGACCAGCTATTCCTGGTGTTAAAGCCAATATTGTGGCTGAAAGAAGCATTCGACGCGGCAGAGCCGTACCTGCGTGACGGAGTAACCGAGAGACAGGACGGTGGTGATCGCCAGAACTCGCTTCACACTGGAGTTACTCTCGAGATGACCTGGAGGGACGGGAAATGGAAACGGGATCAGATCACGGGTGAAGAAGCACCGGCCAGCTACACGCGACGCAGAGCGATCCCAGCTCCGTGTATGCAAAGCCGCGGTGAATCAATGCCTGAGAGACGCGTCTCCTCCCCTGAACCCCAGAAAAACACCGGAAGGGGTGAATGTCGACCCCTACAAAACCCGGGGCGCCCCGATACCTCAATTCAAGGAATTCCCCTGCAGAATAAACCACTATTACCCACCGTCGCCTGAGGGGGAGCGAGCGACAGCAAAGAGCAGGTCAGACACGGCTAATATTCTGCAGAATAAGATACAGTGACATCACAAAAGCAATTTATTGGATATGGGTGCAGCCAGCGAGCTGGAGGCAGATACATCTCCACCGCGTCAGCATCCCTGACTGATGTTGCGGCTGAGAATCTTATCTCTACGCGGGATTAGCGTTTCCATTGATGGCCCGGATCAGCCCGTGTACTTGTTATTCCGCCGCGTGCAGGTTTGTGGGGAAGGAATGACGGTTCTAAAGCATCGCCAGTTCCCCCGGTTCCAAACAATGGAAAATCAGCTTTATTTTTGAGTAAACAAAGCTGCAAAATACAAGTTTCGTCTGAAAACTGTCATTAAGGTAAAGGGTAGAGCATCGCTGCGTGTTATAAGCGCCGGAGACATGGACCTTTCTATAGAGACTGTATCACGTGCTGACATGTAGCGGCCGCGCCAGCTGCTCAAATCACACACATAAACCCCTGCGCGCTGCAAGACATTCACACATACATAGTGACACCGGCGCCGGACTCAAGGTCAGAGGGCAGCGAGATATACTTTACCAAAAGCAATGCCCAGAATGACGACGCTGAGCTCGATGGCGAGGAGGAAAAACCTGGTGATCTCCCACAGAACCTACAGGTCAGAAATACGCGGTGATCAGCCGGTGGAGGAACGCAGGGCATACACATATTCACAGGAGAGGGGGCTTTCAGAAAGGTTAATCCGGTGAATATTATCCCTATAGGGAAAAGGAGTGATCGGAGGTGAGGATGCACCGGCTCAAACACCCCGGGGCGAGAAGCCGCCGTATAAAGGATCCCATTAGGACGGATTTTCTGAGCAAAAAACATTTATTTCAATACGAAGGCAAAAACAATAAAACCAGGGACCAGACAGCGTGATATATTCATTATTACCCGCGTGGGGGGCACGATTCTCACCTTATCGATGACAGTGGCCACACTGGACGAACTTACAGTCATCGACACAATCGCCCGAGTAATGCCCACAAGGGCCACCACGAAGACCTGCAATGGAACCGGTAACGTAAGAGAAAATGCACGGATCGAGCAGCTGCGAGAGCGTCCCGTGTCACATGTACAGGCGTCTGATCACCGCGCAGACACGTGGAAAGTCCCCGGCTGCAATTAATAAACTCACCAGAATGTAGAACGTGGTAAAGATGGGGCTGGAAGTGACGCGGATTTTCGCTCTCGCAGACGGAAGCTTCCACAACAAAAATGCAAAGAAGACGACATTCGGGATCAGCAGCATCAGGTCCCAATACCTCACCCTGCAGGAAAACCACAGACACATGAAGCAAACACGCTCTGCACCGCAGACACGGCACGAACCAAACACGGCAGCCAGACACACAGGCCGAGGAGCGACGGCAGGCAGCCAGACACACGGGCCGAGGAGGGTCGGCGGGCAGCCAGACACACGGGCCGAGGAGGGTCGGCGGGCAGCCAGACACACAGGCCGAGGAGCGACGGCGGGCAGCCAGACACACAGGCCGAGGAGCGACGGCAGGCAGCCAGACACACAGGCCGAGGAGCGACGGCAGGCAGCCAGACACACAGGCCGAGGAGCGACGGCAGGCAGCCAGACACACAGGCCGAGGAGCGACGGCAGGCAGCCAGACACACAGGCCGAGGAGCGACGGCAGGCAGCCAGACACACAGGCCGAGAGCGACGGCAGGCAGCCAGACACACAGGCCGAGGAGCGACGGCAGGCAGCCAGCACACAGGCCGAGGAGCGACGGCAGGCAGCCAGACACACAGGCCGAGGAGCGACGGCAGGCAGCCAGACACACAGGTCGAGGAGCGACGGCAGGCAACCAGACACACAGGCCGAGGAGCGACGGCAGGCAGCCAGACACACAGGCCGAGGAGCGACGGCAGGCAGCCAGACACACAGGCCGAGGAGCGACGGCGAGCAGGCAGACACACAGGCCGAGGAGTGACGGCGAGCAGCCAGACACACAGGCCGAGGAGTGACGGCGAGCAGGCAGACACACAGGCCGAGGAGCGACGGCGAGCAGGCAGACACACAGGCCGAGGAGTGACGGCGAGCAGCCAGACACACAGGCCGAGGAGTGACGGCGAGCAGGCAGACACACAGGCCGAGGAGCGACGGCGAGCAGGCAGACACACAGGCCGAGGAGCGACGGCAGGCAGCCAGACACACAGGCCGAGGAGCGACGGCAGGCAGCCAGACACACAGGCCGAGGAGCGACGGCGAGCAGCCAGACACACAGGCCGAGGAGTGACGGCGAGCAGCCAGACACACAGGCCGAGGAGTGACGGCGAGCAGCCAGACACACAGGCCGAGGAGTGACGGCGAGCAGGCATTTCAAGCGAGAGTTTGTCATGGAACAAACAAATCCCAAAAGTAAAGACTATAGTCACAGTGTATGATACAGATATCGACCTCCCTGCGGCCAGTGATGAACGCGTTAACGCACAGCGAGGGTCACCGCAGCTAAAGAGCAATAACAAATGTTTGTCCAAAAAAGAAGCCGAAGTTTTCAGAGTTTTCTTTTTTGCCATAAAATGTGTAAATTTAGTTTAAAGATGAAGTCACGGGTTACATCGGCAGCAAAGCTCCTGGTTACGCGGCCTTTATTTTCTAACCTTGTGTTCACAATAAATTCAACTTATATATATATATATATATATGAGGGAAAGACGTGTGTCCTCAGACAGTGAAGGGGGCGGCCAGTGTAACACTCGCCCGATTTGCCCTTTGTGCTCGGGTTCCTGTGTGCGTCATTGTAATCTGTCCCTTATCAGCCGCTGCAGGACAGGACGAGCTGCACTTACTAAATGGATAAATATGGTCTAAGAATCCCTTATTTTAGAGAAAGACTGTATTTTTTGTGAACTGAGCCGGCAGGAACGATTATACAGAGATAAACCTGAGCTTTGTTACACGGAGCCACAAAACACAACAATGAAACCAGCACCGGCAACGTCTGATAACGGCAGATACAGAGAGATCTAAAACACAGAGCGTAAAGCAAACAATCCATTCTGCACCGTCATACAAATAGAACACCAGTTACTGTAACCACACAGCGAGGGGTCACATAGGAGAGCCCCTAAAACACACCCGCACACCCTGAATATATGGAGGAGCCCCTAAAACACACCCGCACACCCTGAATATATGGAGGAGACCCTAAAACACACCCGCACACCCTGAATATATGGAGGAGACCCTAAAACACACCCGCACACCCTGAATATATGGAGGAACCCCTAAAAACACACCCGCACACCCTGAATATATGGAGGAACCCCTAAAACACACCCGCACACCCTGAATATATGGAGGAACCCCTAAAACACACCCGCACACCCTGAATATATGGAGGAACCCCTAAAACACACCCGCACACCCTGAATATATGGAGGAGCCCCTAAAACACACCCGCACACCCTGAATATATGGAGGAGCCCCTAAAACACACCCGCACACCCTGAATATATGGAGGAGCCCCTAAAACACACCCGCACACCTGAATATATGGAGGAGCCCCTAAAACACACCCGCACACCCTGAATATATGGAGGAGCCCCTAAAAATACACCCACACACCCTGAATATATGGAGGAGCCCCTAAAAAATACACCCACACACCCTGAATATATGGAGAGCCCCTAAAAATACACCCACACACCTGAATATATGGAGGAGCCCCTAAAAACACACCGCACACCCTGAATATATGGAGGAACCCCTAAAAAAACACACCCGCACACCTGAATATATGGAGGAACCCCTAAAAACACACCCACACACCTGAATATATGGAGGAGCCCCTAAAAACACACCCGCACACCCTGAATATATGAAGGAACCCCTAAAAACACACCACACACCCTGAATATATGGAGGAGCCCCTAAAACACACCCGCACACCCTGAATATATGGAGGAACCCCTAAAAAGCACACCCACACACCCTGAATATATGGAGGAGCCCCTAAAAAGACTCCCACACACCCTGAATATATGGAGAAAACTATAAAGTCCCCTGCACACCCTCAATATAGGTGAGCGCGCCTCAGCAGAAGGACAGGGTAATAGGAGATAGCAGCATGTCGCCCCTCTGGAATACAGGCTGGCAGCAGCGATGGGGGGGGGGGGTCAGTACCTGGAGGTCCCGATGTCTTCATACAGGATGACGAGGCACACGTGGGGGACGGTGATGTTTGTGCTGTTGATGATGCGGGTACTGGTGGGTAGTAATGACGTGGCATTGGATCCCGTCGTGGCAGCGGTGGTCGCATTGTAGTCAAAGTCCGTGGTCGCCTCTGTGGACATCCTGCGTGGGATCTGAGGAGGACAGATACGGCATAAGGAAGAGAAAACACGGCTTTGCTTCCTCTACGGGAACAGGAAGTGAATTCTGCTGCTTCGGCTCTTCTTATTATTCCAGACTGTTTAAATCCACGAGTCAGGACACATTTTGTCATAGCGAGAGGCGGCTCAGAGCCGGCTGAGGGTCCTGAGAGCTGCACTATCCAAAGCGCAATGTAAGGTATTAGTCAACAGAGTCTGTTAAAATCCCAAACCAGCAGAAAGTTCTACAATCAGACATAAAAACAGTCCACACCTCATCGATCAGACGCACAACAGCTACAGAGACTTTATGAATACAAAAGAACCATAAACGATGGAGTTTTAATCATCGATTATTCAAACACACACACAAACACACACCTACACAGCTTTCTGACATTCCCCGAGCAACAAATACCGGCCACAAGAGGAAGAAGGAAACATGAAACGTTGTGTGACTATGTAGCTGTGTGTTTATATTTATACATAAAAGACGTAAACAGCACACAATATATTATATGTACAGTAATACAGTTGTGTTCAAAATGATTCAACCCCCAATGCTGTAAAGGGTTTTAGGGAATTTAGTGTACATTTGTAATTGTATTCAGAATGAAATCCTACAAGGACTTTTTAAAGAACCATATGCAACTAAAATGACATCAATTGGTTTTGTAATACAGTAGTAAATGTTTCTTTTGTGAATTCTTCATTGACACAATTATTCAACCCCTTAAAGACTACCACTCTGAAGAACAGAGGTTCATTCAAGTGTTTTCAATCAGGTATTGAAAACACCTGTGGATGTCACGGAGCAGCAATAAAGCATAATAAGCACCAATTAGGCAGCTTTAAAATGACTGTGATACTCAGCTCCTTCTAGACATTTACTGGTGTGGTTACAAACATGGTGAAGTCAAGAGAATGATCCAGGAAGACAAGAGAAGAGGTGATTACTCTTCACAGGAAGGGCGATGGCTATAAGAAGATCGCAAAGATGTTAAACATACCAAGAGAGACCATAGGAAGCATCATTCGCAAATTCAAGGCAAAGGGCACTGTTGAAACGCTACCTGGTCGTGGCAGAAAGAAGATGCTGACTTCGACTGCTGTGCGCTACCTGAAGCGTAGAGTGGAGAAAAGTCCCCGTGTGACTGCTGAGGAACTGAGAAAAGATTTGTCAGATGTGGGTACTGAAGTTTCAGCTCAGACAATACGGCGCACACTGCGTAATGAAGGCCTCCATGCCAGAACTCCCAGGCGCACCCCCTTGCTGTCTCCAAAGAATAAGAGGAGTCGACTGCAGTATGCCAAAAGTCATGTGGACAAACCACAGAAGTTTTGGGATAGGGTTCTGTGGACTGATGAAACAAAAATTAGAACTGTTTGGGCCCATGGATCAACGCTATGTTTGGAGGAGAAGAACAAGGCCTATGAAGAAAAGAACACCTTGCCTACTGTGAAGCATGGCGGGGGGTCAATCATGCTTTGGGGCTGTTTTGCTTCTGCAGGTACAGGGAAGCTTCAGCGTGTGCAAGGTACCATGAATTCTCTTCAGTACCAGGAGATATTGGATGACAATGTGATGCAGTCCGTCACAAACCTGAGGCTTGGGAGACGTTGGACCTTTCAACAGGACAATGATCCCAAGCATACCTCCAAGTCCACTAGAGCATGGTTGCAGATTAAAGGCTGGAACATTTTGGAGTGGCCATCGCAGTCACCTGACTTAAATCCGATTGAGAACCTCTGGTGGGACTTAAAGAAAGCAGTTGCAGTGCGCAAGCCTAAGAATGTGACTGAACTGGAGGCTTTTGCCCATGACGAATGGGTGAAGATACCCGTAGATCGCTGCAAGACACTTGTGTCAAGCTATGCTTCACGTTTAAAAGCTGTTATAACTGTAAAAGGATGTTGTACTAAGTACTAAGATTGAATGTCACTTGGGGGTTGAATAAAACTGATAATGATGTGAGCACAGAAAAGACATTTGTGCTTATTTCATTATAAATGTTATGTTATATTTGTCTGACCTACACGTGCCTCTTTGATTTAATTGTAAGCAAGATGACTGAATGATCAAAATCAATGTCAAACTGGCCAAAACACTCAATTTCAGTGGGGGTTGAATCATTTTGAACACAACTGTATAAACACAAACAGCACACAATATATTATATGTATACACACAAACAGCACACAATATATTATTATATGTATAAACACAAACAGCACACTATTATTATATGTATATACACAAACAGCACACAATATATGATATGTATAAACACAAACAGCACACAATATATGATATGTATAAACACAAACAGCACACAATATATTATATGTATACACAAACAGCACACAATATATGATATGTATAAACACAAACAGCACACAATATATTATATGTATACACAAACAGCACACAATATATTATATGTATAAACACAAACAGCACACAATATATTATATGTATAAACACAAACAGCACACAATATATTATATGTATACACACAAACAGCACACAATATATGATATGTATAAACACAAACAGCACACAATATATGATATGTATAAACACAAACAGCACACAATATATGATATGTATAAACACAAACAGCACACAATATATTATATGTATACACAAACAGCACACAATATATGATATGTATAAACACAAACAGCACACAATATATTATATGTATACACAAACAGCACACAATATATTATATGTATAAACACAAACAGCACACAATATATTATATGTATAAACACAAACAGCACACAATATATTATATGTATAAACACAAACAGCACACAATATATGATATGTATAAACACAAACAGCACACAATATATGATATGTATACACAAACAGCACACAATATATGATATGTATAAACACAAACAGCACACAATATATGATATGTATAAACACAAACAGCACACAATAATAATTATATGTATACACAAACAGCACACAATATATGATATGTATATAACACAAACAGCACACAATATTTATATGTATACACAAACAGCACACAATATATTATATGTATACACAAACAGCACACAATATATTATATGTATAACACAAACACACAATATATTATATGTATAACACAAACAGCACACTATTATTATATGTATAACACAAACAGCACACAATATATTATATGTATAAACACAAACAGCCCACAATATTATTATATGTATAAACACAAACACACCACACAATATTTATATGTATACACACAAACAGCACACAATATATTATATGTATAAACACAAACAGCACACAATATATGATATGTATAAACACAAACAGCACACAATATATGATATGTATAAACACAAACAGCACACAATATATGATATGTATAAACACAAACAGCACACAATATATTATTATATGTATAAACACAAACAGCACACAATATATGATATGTATAAACACAAACAGCACACAATATAGTATATGTATAAACACAAACAGCACACAATATAGTATATGTATAAACACAAACAGCACACAATATAGTATATGTATAAACACAAACAGCACACAATATAGTATATGTATAAACACAAACAGCACACAATATATTATTATATGTATAAACACAAACAGCACACAATATAGTATATGTATAAACACAAACAGCACACAATATATTATATGTATAAACACAAACAGCACACAATATAGTATATGTATAAACACAAACAGCACACAATATAGTATATGTATAAACACAAACAGCACACAATATATTATGGCCCCTATTACACGCCGCTCGCGCAGCGCATTTTTTTCGTACGGAAAAAACGTTATCGTGCGAAAATTAACGCGGCATTCCGATCCGAGCGCATTTTTTCAGCCTTCATATTTTTTCGTGCGCAAATCCGACGCACAAATGAACATTGCGTGCAGGAATTGGTGGGCAGTTTGTTTTTTCACAGGATTCAGCCAATCAGAATTAAGAACCACCATTTTCTAAAGTTAGGCTGTTGCTCCTTTCAAAGTCAATCTGCGTATATGTACTGCAGCAAAATAATTTTCGACAAATTATTAATTTTTGATGTCTGGGTATGTGTAGAATGTGTAACTATACTGTGCTGTATTGTTTTTTATTGCCGAGTTATTTTATTTCGGCCACAACGATCATATTTGCAGTTAACACCAAGTTTTCAAAGACGTTCCGAAAATTTGCGCAAACATCGCTCGTACGACTTTGCGCGAAGATTGTAATAACATTGTGAGCGTTAGTGCGGATGTTAAGTATAGGATGCGCGCAGGAACTTGCGCTGGGTTCGCACAGGGTCAATCGTGGTAGACGATAATGCGCATCGTTTGCGCGAACGTCGTACTACGACTTTCCGCGCAAATGGTTTTGTCCTCGCGCAAAAGCGTTGTGCGAAGCGTGTAATAGGGGCCTATATGAATAAACACAAACAGCACACACTATCGACGCACTCGAGGGAAAACAAAACGTCTTAAATTGCCTGTGAAATAAAATTTAAAAAAAAGAACGTTTCGTCTTGGTTTGAGGTTTTTTCCAGGTAAACCTCTGATTCGGCCAAAACGTTGATTATTTTATCTATAACGGAGATTAAACACACGTTTATTTTCACTAAGCTGTCGTGTTCATCTACACAACACTATATGTACGTACACAATGTATACACACACACACGACATGGACACGTGTCAGTTTCTAAATTTCAGCATTGAAGAAAAACAGATGAAAAGATAAGCGTATAATAAAGTGCAGCTCGTTCTACCAGCAGCGATGAAGGGGGGGGGGGGGGACACGTCGCTTCCAAGGTCAACATAAAATGACAATATCTGAGTAAAAGTGGATTTCTTTGTGGTGTAAATATATTGGGTCAGCGCACAGATTATCCCTCGACAACGAACGACGCGCACCGAGAATCGCACCTGCCAGCCTGGAGAAAACCAGTGGCAACAACAGGGAAGTACCCGGCGCAGCCGAACAGCCAGATTATCCACTTCCTGTAATGACAAGCCTGGAAACCCCCAAACATACATATACCTCCAGCCTGCCAGAAACCCCCCAAACATACATATACCTCCAGCCTGCCAGAAACCCCAAACATACATATACCTCCAGCCTGCCAGAAACCCCCAAACATACATATACCTCCAGCCTGCCAGAAACCCCAAACATACATATACCTCCAGCCTGCCAGAAACCCCAAACATACATATACCTCCAGCCTGCCAGAACCCCCCAAACATACATATACCTCCAGCCTGCCAGAAACCCCCAAACATACATATACCTCCAGCCTGCCAGAAACCCCCAAACATACATATACCTCCAGCCTGCCAGAAACCCCCAAACATACATATACCTCCAGCCTGCCAGAAACCCCCAAACATACATATACCTCCAGCCTGCCAGAAACCCCCATACATATACTCCAGCCTGCCAGAAACCCCCCAAACATACATATACCTCCAGCCTGCCAGAAACCCCCAGACATACATATACCTCCAGCCTGCCAGAAACCCCCCAAACATACATAATACTCCTGCCTGCCAGAAACCCCCCAAAGATACATATACCTCCAGCCTGCCAGAAACCCCCCAAACATACATATAACCTCCAGCCTGCCAGAAACCCCAAACATACATATACCTCCAGCCTGCCAGAAACCCCCCAACATACATATACCTCCAGCCTGCCAGAAACCCCAAACATACATATACCTCCAGCCTGCCAGAAACCCCCCAAACATACATATACCTCCAGCCTGCCAGAAACCCCCAAACATACATATACCTCCAGCCTGCCAGAAACCCCCAAACATACATATACCTCCAGCCTGCCAGAACCCCCCAAACATACATATACCTCCAGCCTGCCAGAAACCCCAAACATACATATACCTCCAGCCTGCCAGAAACCCCCAAACATACATATACCTCCAGCCTGCCAGAAACCCCCAAACATACAATATCCTCCAGCCTGCCAGAAACCCCCAAACTACATATACCTCCAGCCTGCCAGAAACCCCCATACATATACCTCCAGCCTGCCAGAAACCCCCCAAACATACATATACCTCCAGCCTGCCAGAAACCCCCCAGACATACATATACCTCCAGCCTGCCAGAAACCCCCAAACATACATATACCTCCAGCCTGCCAGAAACCCCCCAAACATACACATATCTACCGCCTACTGGAAATCCACGAGCAGAAACCCCCAATATACACAAACCACCTGCCAAAAACACACATCACATAGCAGAAACAGGCCCCTCCCTCCTCAGGGTGAGGGTACAGGGTGTGTATGGAGGATATAGAGGAAGATATCTAGCTGTTCCAGGACTACAGATCCCATGATGCAGCGCCGCTAAACTGGCGGACAGGGGGTGATGGGATTTGTAGTCAGGAGCCGCATTCCTTTGCTCACATGTAACAGTTTGTACCGGAGATATAGCGGAGTGACCCGGAGCTTCCTCCTCAGGGTGAGGCGTTACACCCAATATTACAGACGGGGGAGAGGCGAGGAACAGGGGCCCCCTAGCGTCTCCTACCCCCGACCGCACCCTCTGGATGTCAGCTCCTCGAGACCAGCCTCCCCCTTCTGGGATTCCCGTACCTCCCCCGGCTCTCAGCTCTCCGGGTCAGCCCGCTCGGCGGTTGATTCCGATTCCTGTCGGACTGAAAACCGAGTGCGGAGATCACTTCCGGGTCAGGGAGGGTTAGCCTGACTGCCAGGCGAACATGAGGATCACCGATACCATCAACCCGCGCACAGCCAATGCAGGAAGCCCGCGTCATGTCACGTGATGCTGAGCCTGACAGACAGAACAACGACCTGAATCTGTATTAACACAAACCCTGTCATCATTACAGACAGACAGGAGACACCACAACACTGACTGACCCAGAATCCCACTACCATCCACATAATGCGTCCCCTGAGAGACTCCTCCATATACCCATAAATAATATGCACTGAATAAATAATCTCCAAACACAGAGGAAGCCTGGAGCCCCACAGCAATAACACCCACAGTAACGTGCAGTGTGTATGAGCGTATCACAGAGCTCCACAGCAATAACACCCACAGTAACGTGCAGTGTGTATGAGCGTATCACAGAATCCACAGCAATAACACCCACAGTAACGTGCAGTGTGTATGAGCGTATCACAGAGCCCCACAGCAATAACACCCACAGTAACGTGCAGTGTGTATGAGCGTATCACAGAATCCACAGCAATAACATCCATAGTAACGTGCAGTGTGTATGAGCGTATCACAGAGCCCCACAGCAATAACATCCATAGTAACGTGCAGTGTGTATGAGCGTATCACAGATCCACAGCAATAACACTCACAGTAACGTGCAGTGTCTATGAGCGTATCACAGAATCCACAGCAATAACACCCACAGTAACGTGCAGTGTGTATGAGCGTATCACAGAATCCACAGCAATAACATCCACAGTAACGTGCAGTGTGTATGAGCGTATCACAGAATCCACAGCAATAACATCCATAGTAACGTGCAGTGTGTATGAGCGTATCACAGAGCCCCACAGCAATAACATCCATAGTAACGTGCAGTGTGTATGAGCGTATCACAGAATCCACAGCAATAACACTCACAGTAACGTGCAGTGTCTATGAGCGTATCACAGAATCCACAGCAATAACACCCACAGTAACGTGCAGTGTGTATGAGCGTATCACAGAATCCACAGCAATAACACCCACAGTAACGTGCAGTGTGTATGAGCTTATCACAAAGCCCCACAGCAATAACACCCACAGTAACGTGCAGTGTGTATGAGCGTATCACAGAATCCACAGCAATAACACCCACAGTAACGTGCAGTGTGTATGAGCGTATCACAGAGCTCCACAGCAATAACACCCACAGTAACGTGCAGTGTGTATGAGCGTATCACAGAGCTCCACAGCAATAACACTCACAGTAACCTGCAGTGTGTATGAGCGTATCACAGAATCCACAGCAATAACACCACAGTAACGTGCAGTGTGTATGAGCGTATCACAGAGCCCCACAGCAATAACACCCACAGTAACGTGCAGTGTGTATGAGCGTATCACAGAGCTCCACAGCAATAACACTCACAGTAATGTGTATGAGCGTATCACAGAGCTCCACAGCAATAACGTCCACAGTAATGTGCAGTGTGTATGAGCGTATCACAAAGCCCCACAGCAATAACACTCACAGTAACGTGCAGTGTGTATGAGCGTATCACAGAGCTCCACAGCAATAACACTCACAGTAACGTGCAGTGTGTATGAGCGTATCACAGAGCTCCACAGCAATAACACTCACAGTAACGTGCAGTGTGTATGAGCGTATCAGAATCCACAGCAATAACACTCACAGTAACGTGCAGTGTGTATGAGCGTATCAGAATCCACAGCAATAACACCCACAGTAACGTGCAGTGTGTATGAGCTTATCACAGAGCCCCACAGCAATAACACCCACAGTAACGTGCAGTGTGTATGAGCTTATCACAAAGCCCCACAGCAATAACACCCACAGTAACGTGCAGTGTGTATGAGCGTATCACAGAATCCACAGCAATAACACCCACAGTAACGTGCAGTGTGTATGAGCGTATCACAGAGCTCCACAGCAATAACACCCACAGTAACGTGCAGTGTGTATGAGCGTATCACAGAGCTCCACAGGAATAACACTCACAGTAACGTGCAGTGTGTATGAGCGTATCACAGAATCCACAGCAATAACACCCACAGTAACGTGCAGTGTGTATGAGCGTATCACAGAGCCCCACAGCAATAACACCCACAGTAACGTGCAGTGTGTATGAGCGTATCACAGAGCCCCACAGCAATAACACCCACAGTAACGTGCAGTGTGTATGAGCGTATCACAGAGCTCCACAGCAATAACACTCACAGTAATGTGTATGAGCGTATCACAGAGCTCCACAGCAATAACGTCCACAGTAATGTGCAGTGTGTATGAGCGTATCACAAAGCCCCACAGCAATAACACTCACAGTAACGTGCAGTGTGTATGAGCGTATCACAGAGCTCCACAGCAATACACTCACAGTAACGTGCAGTGTGTATGAGCGTATCACAGAGCTCCACAGCAATAACACTCACAGTAACGTGCAGTGTGTATGAGCGTATCAGAATCCACAGCAATAACACTCACAGTAACGTGCAGTGTGTATGAGCGTATCAGAATCCACAGCAATAACACCCACAGTAACGTGCAGTGTGTATGAGCTTATCACAGAGCCCCACAGCAATAACACCCACAGTAACGTGCAGTGTGTATGAGCGTATCACAAAGCCCCACAGCAATAACACTCACAGTAACGTGCAGTGTGTATGAGCGTATCACAAAGCCCCACAGCAATAACACAGTTTTATTTATTTATTTATAAAGGATTTTACCAGGAAGGATACATTGAGATTTCTCTCGTTTTCAAGTATGTCCTGGGTTCAAGAACATTGAAGTGTTACAGTAATGTGTATGAGCGTATCACAGAGCTCCACAGCAATAACACTCACAGTAATGTGTATGAGCGTATCACAGAGCTCCACAGCAATAACGTCCACAGTAATGTGCAGTGTGTATGAGCGTATCACAAAGCCCCACAGCAATAACACTCACAGTAACGTGCAGTGTGTATGAGCGTATCACAGAGCTCCACAGCAATAACACTCACAGTAACGTGCAGTGTGTATGAGCGTATCACAGAGCTCCACAGCAATAACACTCACAGTAACGTGCAGTGTGTATGAGCGTATCAGAATCCACAGCAATAACACTCACAGTAACGTGCAGTGTGTATGAGCGTATCAGAATCCACAGCAATAACACCCACAGTAACGTGCAGTGTGTATGAGCTTATCACAGAGCCCCACAGCAATAACACCCACAGTAACGTGCAGTGTGTATGAGCGTATCACAAAGCCCCACAGCAATAACACTCACAGTAACGTGCAGTGTGTATGAGCGTATCACAAAGCCCCACAGCAATAACACAGTTTTATTTATTTATTTATAAAGGATTTTACCAGGAAGGATACATTGAGATTTCTCTCGTTTTCAAGTATGTCCTGGGTTCAAGAACATTGAAGTGTTACAGTAATGTGTATGAGCGAATCACAGAGCTCCACAGCAATAACACTCACAGTAATGTGCCCTCAATTAAACGCTATGATACATAATAATGAGCTGCATCGCAGTCTCCTCCCCTCTAGTGCATATTCATGAGCCGGTGGGCGGGATTTGAAACTTTTCGCGGGCTTTGGTTGGTCACGTGAGGTTTTCGCGCCAGTGTCAGGACTGTCTCGGTGTCAGGCTCGGGTGCAGCATGGCGGTGAGTTCGGGGGTTCCTCGTGTCACAGGGGCCGGTCTCGGGGGATTCGAGTTAACACCTTTACAGGTTCCGGTGTTCTGTTAACCCCTTCCTGTCACTCCATGCGGGTTGACGGTGAACCCCCCCCCCCGCCTCTATTGTGTCTTTGTTTACTATGGAGGTACCCCCCCCCCCGCCATGAATCCGCACTATACAGAGGTAGATCGTGCAGGTAACGTCTCTGTATAGTGTCAATACACCTGTGTGCATAACATCCAGGGAGGGACTGCACCCCCCAACAATACAGGGAGGGACTGCACCCCCCAACAATACAGGGAGGGACTGCACCCCCCAACAATACAGGGAGGGACTGCACCCCCCAACAATACAGGGAGGGACTGCACCCCCCAACAATACGGGGAGGGACTGCACCCCCAACAATACAGGGAGGGACTGCACCCCCTAACAATACAGGGAGGGACTGCACCCCCCAACAATACAGGGAGGGACTGCACCCCCAACAATACAGGGAGGACTGCACCCCCCCAACAATACAGGGAGGGACTGCACCCCCCAACAATACAGGGAGGGACTGCACCCCCAACAATACAGGGAGGGACTGCACCCCCAACAATACAGGGAGGGACTGCACCCCCCACAATACAGGGAGGGACTGCACCCCCCAACAATACAGGGAGGGACTGCACCCCCCAACAATACAGGGAGGGACTGCACCCCCAACAATACAGGGAGGGACTGCACCCCCCAACAATACAGGGAGGGACTGCACCCCCAACAATACAGGGAGGGACTGCACCCCCCAACAATACAGGGAGGGACTGCACCCCCAAAATACAGGGGGGGACTGCACCCCCAACAATACAGGGAGGGACTGCACCCCCAACAATACAGGGAGGGACTGCACCCCCAACAATACAGGGAGGGACTGCGCCCCCCAACAATGCGGGGAGGGACTGCGCCCCCCAACAATGCGGGGAGGGACTGCGCCCCCCCCCAACAATGCAGGGAGGGACTGCGCCCCCCCCCAACAATGCAGGGAGGGACTGCGCCCCCCCCCCAACAATGCAGGGAGGGACTGCGCCCCCCCCCAACAATGCAGGGAGGGACTGCGCCCCCCCCACAATGCAGGGAGGGACTGCGCCCCCCAACAATGCAGGGAGGGACTGCACCCCCAACAATACAGGGGGGGACTGCACCCCCCCCCCAACAATACAGGGAGGGACTGCACCCCCAACAATACAGGGAGGGACTGCACCCCCCAACAATACAGGGAGGGACTGCACCCCCAACAATACAGGGAGGGACTGCACCCCCCAACAATACAGGGAGGGACTGCACCCCCCAACAATACAGGGAGGGACTGCACCCCCCAACAATACAGGGAGGGACTGCACCCCCCAACAATACAGGGAGGGACTGCACCCCCCAACAATACAGGGAGGGACTGCACCCCCAACAATACAGGGAGGGACTGCACCCCCCAACAATACAGGGAGGGACTGCGCCCCCCAACAATGCGGGGAGGGACTGCGCCCCCCAACAATGCGGGGAGGGACTGCGCACCCCCCCCAACAATGCAGGGAGGGACTGCGCCCCCCCCCCAACAATGCAGGGAGGGACTGCGCCCCCCCCCAACAATGCAGGGAGGGACTGCGCCCCCCCCCAACAATGCAGGGAGGGACTGCGCCCCCCCCCAACAATGCAGGGAGGGACTGCGCCCCCCCCCAACAATGCAGGGAGGGACTGCGCCCCCCCCCCAACAATGCAGGGAGGGACTGCGCCCCCCAACAATGCAGGGAGGGACTGCGCCCCCCCCCCCAACAATGCAGGGAGGGACTGCGCCCCCCCAACAATGCAGGGAGGGACTGCGCCCCCCCCCAACAATGCAGGGAGGGACTGCGCCCCCCCCCAACAATGCAGGGAGGGACTGCGCCCCCCCCCAACAATGCAGGGAGGGGCTGCGCCCTATATTAAGCTTTATTCGTCGTCTCTGGGCTGGTTTGAATATTGAGCTTTATTCGGTTTATTTTCTAATGTTTTTGAAGGTTTTTTTTCTTTTTCTCCCATTCCACAGGATTCCTCAGAATCGTTCACGATCGCGACGAGCCCCAGGACGGGGTCGCGGCGCGGAGACGCCCTGACATCCAGCCCCGGGCGGGATCTCCCCCCTTTCGAGGATGAGTCTGAGGGTCTCCTGGGGGATGAGGGGCTCCCGGTGGAGGAAGAAGAGGAGGAAGATGGGGAGGAGCTGATCGGGGATGGCATGGAGAGGTATGTGGGCGCTTTACACGGGGTGCAGACATTGATTTTGTCCTCACCGTCTCACCCGCGTGTCCTGTCCATGTAGGGATTACCGTGCCATCTCCGAGCTCGACATCTACGAGGCCGAAGGTTTGGATGATGAGGACATGGAGGAGCTGACAGCCAGCCAGAGGGAAGCGGCCGAGCAGGCAATGAGGCTGCGTGACCGTGAGATGGGCCGCGACATTGGGCGGATGCGTCGGGGGCTGCTTTACGGTGAGTGTTGTGTGTGTGTATAACCGAACTTACGCTGCTGCCGGTGACACGGAATCTATAAATTAACCCCTTCCTCTGTTATCAGACAGCGACGATGAGGAGGAAGACCGCCCTGCACGCAAGCGCCGTATGGCCGAGCGAGCCGCGGAAGGAGCGGCTGATGAGGACGAGGAAATGATAGAGAGCATAGAGAACCTGGAGGACATGAAGGGCCACACAGTGAGGGAGTGGGTGTCCATGGCTGCCACCCGCCTGGAGATCTTCCACCGCTTCAAGAACTTCCTGCGGACCCACGTGGACGAACACGGCCATAACGTCTTCAAGGAGAAGATAAGCGACATGTGCAAAGGTATGGTGGACACTGTGATCCGTGGGGCCCGCGGCAGCCCCGCCTCCAGGGATCCGTGGGGCCCGCGGCAGCCCCGCCTCCAGGGATCCGTGGGGCCCGCGGCAGCCCCGCCTCCAGGGATCCGTGGGGCCCGCGGCAGCCCCGCCTCCAGGGATCCGTGGGGCCCGCGGCAGCCCCGCCTCCAGGGATCCGTGTGTGACTTTTTTTTTAACTCCCCTCCATTCCAGAGAACAGGGAGAGCCTGGTGGTGAATTACGAGGACCTGGCGGCCCGTGAGCACGTCCTGGCTTACTTTCTGCCCGAAGCCCCGGCAGAAATGCTGAAGATTTTTGACGAGGCGGCAAAGGAGGTGGTGCTGGTCATGTACCCCAAATACGACCGGATCGCCAAGGAGATCCACGTGCGGATATCCCACCTGCCGCTGGTGGAGGAGCTCCGGTCTCTGAGGTGAGCGCGGGCCGGTTGTGGGACTCGGCCATCGTGTGTTGTCGGCTTCATACGGTTTGTGCAGTGTATCTGTATATTGTGAATCCTCACTCTGCCGCCCCCCCCCCCCCAGGCAGCTCCACCTGAACCAGCTGATCCGGACAAGCGGGGTGGTGACCTGTTGCACCGGGGTCCTTCCGCAGCTCAGCATGGTGAAATACAACTGCAACAAGTGTAACTTCATCCTGGGCCCGTTCTGCCAATCCCAGAACCAGGAGGTGAAGCCCGGTTCCTGCCCGGAGTGCCAGTCCCTGGGGCCGTTTGAAATAAACATGGAGGAGGTATGTGGTGTTTTACAAGAACTGTGATCGGTCCTGCTGAGGGTTTCACGTTTATACATGTCCCGGACGTGGCGTTTTGGTGTGTGTTAGTGGTGCATGCCGCGCTGTATGTGCCGGGAGGAGGTTTCTATTCTCTCCAGAATCAATTTTTTTTTTTAATAAATGATGGATTTGGTAAATCTGCTAATTATAGAATTTAGCTAAGCTATGAAGATAAGTTAGAATTTTAATAAAGGACTCAGAGGCGAGTATTGCTTCTCTTTTCTTGCTTTAATAACAGCAGCAAGTAGTAATGTCAAAACGTAACAGACATTAAGAAAAAACATACTCTAATAATAGTATCTTCTAACCCCCCTGTCCCATCAGTATAGTCCCTTGTTCCATGCCAGTCTATAAATAGGACCGATCTCCCGCCATTTCTTCCTCTTTCTTGCTAATAACAGGTCAGCGGGCGTAGAACATTCCCATGAGATCAATCCATCCTGAACCAGCACGGAAACGAGAGCGCCACAGGGCCACACTGGAACAGACATCATTGGGCTGAAATAGAAGCATTGGATGAGACAGAGTTTTGGAAGCCGAACGCATAGCAAACCCCTGGCGTCCGCCCCGGGAGGGCAGGGTGGGCAATACTCGCCTCCGAGTCCTTTATTAAAATTCTAACTTATCTTCATAGCTTAGCTAAATTCTATAATTTTAATACAAGTACTCAGAGGCTCCTATTGCAAGTTCAAAGCTGGTCCATAAGAGCGGACGACCAATGAACAATCGGTTTGAAGTAAAAAGTTCGGAAAGTGGTCTCACGAGACCAATCTGCGGACTTAAGCAGATCCTCCAAACGACATCCGGCCCCCGAAGCCGACGCGCTGCGAATGGAATGAGCCCCAAAAACTGAAACATCAACCCCAGCCAAAACCAAGAGCCACTTGAGCCAACGCGCTAACGTAGTGGAACCGACCGGTTTATGGGGGGATTTGAATGAGATAAAAAGTGGGGATCGACCTTCCGATCGCAAAACCTCCGTACGCGTCTCATATGCTTTTAGGCATCGTACCGGACAAAGGTTCGGGTGCGATGGAAAAGCTGGATAAAAGACTGACGATATGCACGTTTTTGTGCGCCTAGAAATCTCGAAACGGACCCCGTCAGGTATGAAGGACCGGGCACCAAAATCTAAAGCCCTAACATCCCCCACTCTTTTGCATGATATAAGGCAAAGGAGAGCCACCAGTTTAGCCGACAATTGCTGCAAAGACAGGTCTTCGTTAGAGGACCAAGCTTCGAGAAATTGTAACAGAATGGCCACATCCCACGTCTCTGAATACCGAGGAAGCGGAGGTCTAGAAAACCGGATACCTCTCAGTAATCGACACACCAAGAGATGTTGACCCACTGGGACTCCTTGGAAAACCCATATGGTAAGCTGAGAGAGCAGAGCGAAAAACGTTAATCGTTCTATACGCTTTGCCCTCATCTAAGCATTCCGACAAGAAGTTAAGGACCCTTACTAGAGGGGCTTGAAAGGGATCTTCACTCCGTGCACTACACCAAGCTGACCAGGTAGTCCAGGCCGATCCATAGCTTGACAAAGTACCCGGAGCCCAGGCGGACTGAAGGAGCGCTCTAGCTCGTTCCGAAATGTCGCCGGACGCCCCGGCAATCCTGATACCAGGGACACCAATAGCGGACATGCCTCCTTCCCGAGCAATGGGTGAGGAAGACCGAGATTGTCTACAATCAAGTCTGGGAGAGGTGGTAATAAACGTGGGACATCGACCAGAAGGTCCAGGAACAGGGGAAACCACGGTTGGTTGGGCCAGAATGGAGCCACTAAAACCAACTCCGCCTCCTGAACCCGAACCTGGTTCAATGTACGTAACACCAGTTGAAAGGGGGGAAAAGCGTATAGCCTCTGCCCTTCCCAATTCTGGAGAAAAGCGTCCGAGGCCAGGGCCATCGGGTCTGGTCTCCAACTGTAAAAGGTGGGCAGATGACTGTTGAGGCGTGAAGCAAATAGATCGATCTGAAAAGGACCCCAAATGTCTTTTATGGCCGAAAAGATCGATGCGTGTAAACGCCAGTCCCCTGAGTCTTCCGTGTGCCTCGAACTCCAATCGGCCAGGAGATTCGAGACGCCCGGAATAAAATGAGCTTGAACTACGATGCGATGACGGAAGCACCAGTCCCATAGACGGGTCGCCATGTTTGTCACCAGAATGGATCGGGGTCCCCCCAAATGATTGATATAGCGAACTGCTGGGAAGTTGTCCATGCGTAGAAGGACTGACGTATCCGTCTGCCGTTTCAGAAAACTCTGAAGGGCAAACATGCCTGCTAACAATTCGAGGCCGTTGATGTGAAATCGAGTCTCCTGATCCGACCACGGACCCCCTGTCAACTCGTCTCCGCACCTGGCCCCCCATCCTGCCAGACACGCATCGGAATCTATCATGATCGATGGTGGAGGTGTCTTGATAGACCTGCCGTTGTAAAGCCGGAGGTTCTCCAACCACCAATGGAGATCTTCCCGTGCCGCAACAGACAAAGACACCCTGTCGGAGTAGGCCTTCCCCCGTCTTAGGAAATGGGCCATCAGGCGTTGGAGGGCCCGATAGTGTAGAGGGGCTGGGTGAACTCCCAACCTGGAGGCTGCTAGCACTCCTATGATGCGTGATATCTCTCGCAGTGTTGGGGAGATTGAGGATAGTAGACCCCGTACTTCCCTGAGAATGGATTTGCACTTCAGTTCCGGAAGGAACATAGTCATGGAAGCTGGTTGAATTACAAAACCCAGGAATTCTATGGAGCGTACCGGAAAAAGCACCGACTTCTGATTCACCAGGAATCCCAAGTTCTGAAGTAGAGACACGGTCTGAGAAAGACTGGACCTCAGAACTAGTTCCGACTCCCCCAATAGCAGAATATCGTCCAGATAAATGATCAGACGTACACCCTGCGACCGGAGGTGACTCCCCACTGGCTTCAGGAGCTTGGTGAAACACCAGGGAGCTGAAGACATTCCGAACGGTAAGGAGCGGAATCGCCAAATTGTCGTGTTCCATTGAAAGCAGAGGAATTTCCTGGATTCCTCCCCCATCAGAACCGTCAGATAGGCGTCTTTTAAATCTATTTTTGCCATCCAATCGTTCGGTTGGAGCATGTCTCTGAGCAGATGTAGCCCTTCCATCTGAAAGTGATTGTATTGTATCTGCAGGTTTAGTTCTTTTAAGTTGAGTACAGGACGCCTCCCGCCGCCCTTTTTGGAAACCAGGAATAGGTTGCCTAGAAATTTTATTTGTCCCCTCGGGGATCGCTCTATGGCTCTTTTCCTGTACCAGGTCGGTAATCTCTTCCTCCACTAGTGCCGCGTCTTCTGCTGAGAACACTAGTGGCGGGGGATAGGATCGCTGCGCAGGATTCGAGGTGAAATCTATCGTAAACCCCTGAACAGTGCGCAATATCCATAGATCTGTCGTTAGCGAGCGCCACTGCTTTAAATGTAGAGACAAATGACCCCCTACCGGAACCATAGAGTGATGAATCAACATGTTCCTTACCTGGGGATCGAAAGTGTCGGTATCCTCGACCTCCTCTGAAGCTTCTAAATCCCCTGCTGCGCCAGGGACGGGAACAAGAGGGGTAAAACTGGGACACTCTTGTGTCTGCCTGGGGATTGCCATAGTTGAAGGAGCCTGTGAATGGGCGGGATATACCTGCCCTTGCCCGGCCGGTAGCGCGGCCCCTGCCCCTACCGGCCCGTGCAAAAACCCCCGCAGTGAAGACCTTCTTGATGGAGGTTGTGACCTTTTCCATGGTTGTGAAAGCTCCAGTGTACTCCGACATATCTTTTAGGAAACCCGGGCCGAATAGATTACCTTGGGCTTTGGCTCCTAACTCGTTATCGGCTACTGCAGCAAGCTGGGAATCCATTTTTAATAAGATACATTTTCTGCGGCGAGAGCCGCGTTAGTGTTTCCAATAAAACTAAGTGCCCTTTGTGCCCAGTTGGACACATCATAGGGGTCTAGAGTGGAATCGTTCAGTTTTGCCTGTTCGGCAACATCGAGTAATTTCACTAGTGGACCAGTGACATCCAGCAATTTATCTTGGCAGGTTCGAAATGCCAGGTCGATGCCGCGCTTTTGCGACCAGCCCTTAGGCTCGACAAACTTTATAAACTTCTGGTCCACTTCGGGGGTCATGCATGTTTTTTCCCCCAGTAGAGGGTCGAGGGCACTCAGATTTCATGCGATTCCTAGTGACCTTATCCAAAGGTCTACGCACCCGGGCGTCCACCCAAGCCTCTACGTGAGGAATGGGAGTCCACTCCGCTGATCTAGGGTGAGATAGTTCTTCTGGTGTGAACATGGGGTTACCAAATGGGTCGTAAATAGGACCAAGTGGATCTGAATTTGGATTAGGGGGAACTGCTTGTTCTTTAAAATCCTCATCCGAGGCGTAAACCTCTAGCTCATCTTGCTTCTGATATTCTTCATCAGAGAAAGTTTCCTGCTCACGAGATGTGCTCGGGCGAGATACAGCCCTAGAGGAATCAGAAGCTTTAACCCTTTTAGGGGTGGCAACAATTGCATGGTGCGATTTATGTGAGCGCTTTTTGGATACTTGTTCCCCCCGACATGACTTCCCCGGGCATTGTTGCGGGTATGCCAGACCCTCCAGCCCTGCGCTTTTTATCTTGAACGGGCTGTTTCCCCATGGTGGTGACCAAGGGAGCATCAGTGGGCTTCACAGCAGTGAGGGATGTGCCCATATCAGTGACCGGATTAATCTCATTTCTGGCCTCGGTTAAAGCGTTTTTTAGTGACTGAGTGAACGAGTCTGATAAAGAGGAAACTGCCTTAAACATAGCTGTCTCAATAGACGCCTGAATCTGTGGCCCCAGGGATCTATTAGGGTCAGACATGGCAGGGTCTGCGGTGGTAAGGGTGGGAGGGTTGATACCTGCTTTTTCATATAGTTCAACCATATGTAAAGAGCTGTCCTCGGACTCTGAATCCCTGGCAGGGGAAGGGTCTCTTGAGGATGTTTGCGTCTTGTTCCTATGCTGCGGCATGTTGAAGACAGTGTGAGGCAGCGTGAGGGGAGAGGATAAAGCGCGCGAAGACAGTGCGCCTGCGCTCCGCCTCCTGGTAACCGCCGCAACACTGAGGGGCGCGCGAAGTAACCGCGCATGCGCCCCGCCTCCTAGCAACCGCTGCAACACTGAGGGGCGCGCGCGAAGTAACCGCGCATGTGCCTCGCCTCCTAGCAACAGCCGCAACACTGAGGGGCGCGCGCGAAGTAACCGCGCATGTGCCTCGCCTCCTAGCAACCGCCGCAACTCTGAGGGACGCGCTTAGTCTCTGCGCATGCGCCCCGCCTCCTGGTAATGGCCGCGAGACGTCAGATAAACAAAGCGGCCTGACAGAAACTTTTTAAGACAAGGGTTGGCGGACCTCCCGCAGCCGCGAGAAAGCCGCCAAGCCTCTAAACACAACTCCGGAAGCCTTGGTTAAAGCCAGGCAACCGGAACACACAATATAAAACACAAATTACAGTTAAAACTCGGACTAACAATAATAAAACAATACTTATCTGTCCGAGCAGCAAGAAAAAAGGATGAAATGGCGGGAGATCGGTCCTATTTATAGACTGGCATGGAACAATAGACTATACTGATGGGACAGGGGGGTTAGAAGATACTATTGTTAGAGTATGTTTTTTCTTAATGTCTGTTACGTTTTGACATTACTACTTGCTGCTGTTATTAAAGCAAGAAAAGAGAAGCAATAGGAGCCTCTGAGTTCTTGTATTAAAATTATTTATTTTTTCCTTTTTCTCAGACTGTCTACCAGAACTACCAGCGAATCACCATCCAGGAAAGCCCCGGCAAGGTGGCAGCGGGGAGGTTACCACGCTCAAAGGACGCCATCCTGCTGGCAGACCTTGTGGACAGCTGCAAACCCGGGGATGAGATAGTAAGTGCATCGTGCCCGGCGCGTCGCTCTGGAGCCGGCTCTGATCCAGCATTTTATTTATTTTTTTTTCTTGTTTTTTATTTGTAGGAACTGACTGGAATTTACCATAATAACTACGACGGGTCCCTCAACACGGCCAGCGGCTTCCCGGTGTTCGCAACGGTCATCCTCGCCAATCACATCACGAAGAAAGACGACAAGGTGGCTGTGGGGGAGCTGACGGACGAAGACGTGAAGGCCATCGTGGCGCTTTCCAAAGACGAACGGATTGGCGTGCGGGTGAGTGCGGGGTTTCTGGTTGGGTGCTCTGCCTGTAATATGGCTCCATTACCTGACCTTGAGCTTTGTCCGTCTGCAGATCTTCGCCAGCATCTCCCCTTCTATCTATGGGCACGAAGACATCAAGAGAGGCCTGGCACTGGCTCTGTTTGGAGGCGAACCGAAGAACCCAGGTGGGTTTGAGGAACCTTAGGTGATCATATGGAAGGTGGTGGTTCTCTCCGGTACACTGGGGTCATTGCGAGTCACACGTGGTTGTCCAGAGTCTAAATCCTCCCTCTGAATGTTTGAGGGCTGTTTTTCAACGTCCCCCTGGTCTCTTTACTGATCTTAACCTATCAGTATCCGGGGCAGACGTGGCAATGGGGGCGACTTGGTGCTCAGGGCAGACGGTGAGGCACTCAGGGTAATGGGACTCGATCTGGGGGCAGACTGGGGGGGGGTAACGAGTAGTGTCTTGTTTTAGGGGCTTTGTGTTAAGTGCTTTATATGCTGCGTGTTTAGCGCCTCTCCTGGTTTTCCCGTTGGCAGGGGGGAAGCACAAGGTCCGTGGTGACATTAATGTGCTCCTGTGCGGTGACCCTGGAACGGCCAAATCCCAGTTCCTCAAGTACATCGAGAAAGTGTCCAGCAGAGCGGTGTTCACCACTGGCCAAGGAGCATCCGCTGTGGGTCTGACTGCTTACGTCCAGCGCCACCCGGTCACCAAGGAGTGGACCCTGGAGGCCGGGGCTCTGGTCCTGGCGGATCGCGGCGTGTGTCTGATCGATGAGTTCGATAAGGTTTGTATCATCAGAATGAAAGCTGTGGGCAGGCGGTGACATAGCGAGCACCGTGTGGGGGGATCGTCGGCCGGCACTTCCTGCTCAATCAGCGGTTCCACTCATTTCGTATAAAAGATGGCGCTGACGCCAAGTGCTTTATATCCTGTAAAACATTGCGGTCAGAGGGACTGAGCGGCCGCTCCGACCCCCGGAGATCTGCGTTGACTAGGCGTGCTTATCCCGGTTTTATAACCTGTTCCATAGTTTTTCAAAAATCCATTGCTTTAATATTGAGTCAAATCGGATCCTTTAAAATGCGAAGCTGTGTGTCGCGTCTGCAGGCTGGAGTCCTATCGGGTCAAGGTTACAGAGTGCGCATGATGATATAACCTGCAGCGCGTCTCTTCATTTTGCCCAAATTCTCCTTCCAGATGAATGACCAGGACAGAACCAGTATCCACGAAGCCATGGAACAGCAGAGCATCAGCATCTCCAAGGCCGGCATCGTGACGTCCCTGCAGGCCAGATGCACCGTGATTGCTGCCGCCAACCCCATTGGTGAGATCCCGCTCCGTTGTCTCTTGTGCCCATAGCTTTACATTCTCCTCTTGCCCCGTTCAATGCCAGGACTGGAGTGACTCCCCTTCACTCCATGGCAGCTGCTGTGCCAACCTCGTTCCACTGCTGGTACGCGTTGCAGAGCGCCGCTGCCAGCCGGCCAGTGCAGCACCCTGCTCCACCGCAGGAGAACCGCTAATGGGCAGTGCAGCGAGAGCCGCTTCTCCCAAATATACACTATAAAACAAGCAGGTCAGCGCCACAAATCACGTCCACCACCAATCTCCAAAAGCTTGATCAAACACAGTGGTCTTTCCTATACCAGGTGAATGAAAGAAACATTATACGTATCTTGATCAGCGCAATAAAAATTGCTATCAGGATCTTGGTGTCTCTCATAGATCAGCAGACCAGATTTTGGTACATAAAACAAAATATACAATGGTGAAGTATTTTGAATATATACTATAAATAAAATGAGTGAAACCTCAGTCATTGCATTTTATTTATTGTATATATTTGATATTCTTCACCATTGTGTATTTTTAGATTTTGTTTTATGTACCAAAATCTGGTCGTCTGATCTATGAGAGACACCAAGATCCTGATAGCAATTTCTATTGCGCTGATCAAGATACGTATGTTTTTCTCCCAAATATACGGCTGTAAAACACAGGTCAGAGGGCAACGCGGGGCTGACCAGACCATGGGACTTTACGGGAGACCAAGCCATGTTTCGGCCTCTTGGAGTTAATCTTGCTGACACGTTGTAGTGGCACCATTTAAAGCTACATGAGGCCGAAACGTTGCAGTGTTTTATCTCCATTAAAGACCCCCGTTCTGGTCAGCCCCGCATTGCCCTCTGATCTGTGTTTTGTAGCCGTGCAGGTATTGTGAGATCTGAGGCTTCATAAAAACCGCAGGAACCTTTTATTAATGAGACCATTGAAATCCCGTGAATTCGGGGTTAATTTCTCCCACAGGCGGCCGCTATGACCCTTCCTTAACCTTTTCTGAGAACGTGGACCTGACGGAGCCCATTATCTCTCGGTTTGACGTCCTGTGCGTGGTGAGGGACACGGTGGACCCCGTCCAGGTGAGTGGCTCCTCTTTTTGCTTTTCCACCATATTTGTGTCGGTGCAATAAAGCGGCTTTAAATGCGAAAAACGTGGATATCTGAGCACGAAGAAAAATCGATAAAAGCGCCTTCGCTCTAAGCTGCGCTTCATTCAGTACGTCTGCTGACCGCTGAGGGGTCTGGACACCCGGTATGAGGACCTCCTCGCAGGCACAGGATGGAGACACGACTTGCGATCGCGGAGATCCCAGTGCCCCCCCCCCCCTCGCTAACGCGTATCCTGTGCTTTATTTGCAGGACGAGATGCTGGCACGATTTGTCGTGGGAAGCCACATAAAGCATCACCCGAGCAATAAGGATTTGCCTGATGCCGACAGCTTTGTCCTGCCCAATACGTTTGGCGTTGAGCCGCTGCCCCAGGACGTGCTGAAGAAATACCTAATCTACGCAAAAGAGAAGATTCACCCCAAACTCAACCAAATGGACCAAGACAAAGTGGCCAGAATGTACAGCGACCTCCGCAAGGAATCCATGGTGAGGGCTTTATTATCTCCTTATCGACACATCCCGAAAGCTTCTGTATATCCTGCCCAGATTTGGGGGGGGGGGCTTTTGCAGTGCCATGTCTGCCCACACCGGGGGGGGCTTTTGCAATGCCGTGTCTGCGCGCTTACAATGACCCGCTTTTATATCATATTTAACAAATTAACAGTATTTTTGTAAAAGGAAAATATTATTTTTATCTGAGCTAGAGAGTTTAATTCTGCTTTCTGGCCACTGGATGGCACTGGTTCGCTCCATGTGACGCACTCAGAGCTGTGCATGGGAAGCCGTGTGGCATTACCCGCGTGTCTGCCGTGCCAGGGAATCTGGTAAATTGGCACAAAGTGGCAAAAATGCACAACTTTAAACTCCCTTTTGTAAAACACATCAGAAAAGCAGATTTTTCAAGGGGCGTAATCCTAGAGACGGAGCACGACCAATCTGATGTGGGGTTTTTTTGTTTTTAATTTTTTTTTTAAAAGCCCATATAGCACCAGCATATGCTGCAGCGCTTTACTATTGGGAAAGAAACCGACTTGATTTATACAGGAGGAGCAGAGAGATGCAGCGCTTTATACAGGGTGCACTACGTGAAATCCCGTGAGCTTGCAATCTAAAGGAATCAAAAGGACGGGAGTCAGGGGAGTGTGGTGCTGTTGGCCAGATAAAATGTAGCCGGGAATTATAAGAGGAAGAACCAAAAGGTTAATCAGACAAGCAGAGGTAGAACCTCATCGGGTGGAAGAGAAAGGGTGGCTTGGGGTATTGAGCTTTTTCACTGGGTGCAGAGCAACGGGGATTTGTGGCATTATGTGAACATAAAAAAAACTCTAACCCCTTGCTAAACTCTGCTCGCCCCCTGGGTCTCGTATTTAACCCCTGGCACTTGATGTGTATGCCGTCTGATACGCTCTGTCCTCACAATCCCTCCTCTCTCCAGGCCACGGGCAGCATCCCCATCACCGTCAGGCATATCGAGTCCATGATCCGCATGGCGGAGGCGCACGCTCGCATGCACTTGCGGGATTACGTGGTTGAGGATGACGTGAACATGGCGATAAGGGTTATGCTGGAGAGTTTCATCGACACTCAGAAATTCAGCGTCATGAGGAGTATGAGGAAGGTGAGGCTGCCGCGTCCTGCCCCGTTAGCGGAGCCGCGTCCTGCCCCGTTAGCGGAGCCGCGTCCTGCCCCGTTAGCGGCGCCACGTCCTGCCCCGTTAGCGGCGCCACGTCCTGCCCCGTTAGCGGCATCACGTCCTGCCCATTACACTCATTGTGTGTTGATTCTATCGATGAGGAGAATCGGCGTTTGTCACGGCACCCCCTTGTGGCAGAGCTGAAAACCCTTCCCCCTCCTTTCAATCATACAGCGTTTGTTTGGTTTGTAGACATTTGCGCGATACCTGGCGTTCAGAAGGGACAACAACGAGCTGCTGCTGTTTATTCTGAAGCAACTGGTGGCCGAGCAGGTGTCGTATCAGAGGAACCGCTATGGGGCGCAGCAAGATACCGTGGAGGTCTCTGTGAAAGACCTGGTGGACAAGGTGAGGGTCGCACCGCAGTGTCGGAATCGATGGCCTGTGTTTAGGTTCAGTTAAAAGGGGGACTGGAGTAGGTTGGGAGCGGATTCCTTTTTGTTTTCCTGGGGATGTTTCCGAATCACATGTTACCCTTATAGGTGAATCTCTCCATTCTCTGTATTGCTTTTTTTCAACCCAAAATTCCCCACATTTAACATTTAGCAACGTTTTACTTTCTCTTCCTCACTGGGAACGTGTGAATGAGAAAACCCTGCCAGACCTGTGTGTGTCTCTCATGTTTGTGCTTTGATGTGTGTGTCTCATGTTTGTGCTTTTGGTGTGTTCTCATGTTTGTGTGTGGGTGTGTCATGTTTGTAAAGCTGTTACCCTTTTAGTTCCCAATGTGACGCGTCTGTTTCCTCCCTCGTTTCAGGCTCGTCAGATTAACATCCACAACCTGTCGTCGTTCTATGACAGTGAGATGTTCAAGGTGAACCGGTTCACGCACGACACGAAGAAGAAGCTGATTGTGCAGCAGTTCTGAGCTGGGAGTTTTCGCCTCCGGGTTTGCAGCGTCCACACCCTTGTGACTGTGTTGGTCCGTTAGAGTTTGTAGGTTTCACACGGTGGATTCAGGACTGATTGCTCTATGAACGTCCCGATGGATACGGGATTGCGGAGCCGCGCCTGCAGCACATTCTGATGTCACACATTCATTCACGTTTCCTCCTTGATTCCACGAACGTTAAACGCCTCCTTATCTCATGCTTCGCAGGCCTCGCCGCGGCCAGAACCTCTGTGACTGTTACTCCGCGTTTTGCGTGATATTCCATGAATCCAGGGTAATATAACGCAATGTGCGCACATTCTCTGCAGGCGACATGTCTTGTGTGATAGCTGGATGGTTCTGCGCGGTCTGCGCATTTTGTACATATTGTGGCATGGCCAGATTTAATGTAAGTTTCTTTGTTGAATTATAAGCAGTTTCTTAATGTGACGTGTCCTGCTTTTACTTTATAGGGGGTTATTCGCTAAACTCTGAATTTTACCAAAACTGAATTTCAGGTTAATTCACAAAGCTGTCAAAGTGCCAAACACAGGTGAACTGACTTACGGTGCAACTTGCCGGTGCCAAATTTTCCCATCACCGGATGGAAAGTTTGGATTTTAATAAGGACTTGGACGCGAGTATTTGCATTTCTCTTTAATACTTCCACAGCAGCAAAGAACATATAGAAAAAAAATGGTATAACCCTTTACCCCCCCCCCCCCCCCCAACACAAGGATCCCTCAACAGTGGGCTGTCCCAAGTCCATAAGAAAACTGGTCAGGCGCGGCAAAATCCTCTTTAAGTGAACCAACACCATCCGAAAACACGTCCATCACAGGCAACGAAAAGAGCGGAGAGGGCAAACTGGAAACGGCCATCAAAGCGGAACATATCACTGGGCTAAAAAGGAAGCACAGAGCAAGAACCGCACATTAGGAAGTGGGCAACTTCAGGTAACCCACACAACCCAATAACAGAACCCTAAGCTAACGTCCACCTAAAAGGGAAGGACCACCAGAGGGAATTAACGACAAAGTATGCGCTGTGCATAGGATACGTAAAACGTGTCATAAACCGCGCAACACATCAGGAGACCCAAAAGACAGACACCAATCTGGGTGGGAGAGGCGGGAAATACTCGCCTCCGAGTCCTTATTAAAATTACCAAATTTTCCTACTTCCTATGACGGAAAGTTTGGATTTTAATAAGGACTCGGAGGCGAGTATTTGCAATCCCTTTCTTTATTGCACCCACAGCAGTAAAGAACAGTGACAATAAAGAACAAGAAAAAACCTAAAACAAGCCCCCAACGTGGGGTACACTCCCAGTCTGTAAGCCCAGCCCCCAAGTCTATAACTGGTCTGGGCTGGAGCAGTCACATCCTCTTTCTTCATGCGACTAACGGAACGATGCCCAGGCACAAACAGGAACCAAGTCCAGGGCGCACGTTAAGTCCACACGAAGGTCCACCCCATAGGAATTCACATGGCTGTAAAAAAACACATAACACGAAGCCAAGGATTAACAAGAGCGGACAGGAAAACAGCAACACCCATCCCAAATATGAGGAACAAAATCAAACGAAATCATGCTCTGCGCCCCTCCACAGCAAAAACCCCAGCCGGTCGAGAACACCCCCCCCCCCCAGGGCGGGAGAGGCGGGAAATACTCTCCTCCGAGTCCTTATTAAAATCCAAACTTTCCGTCATAGGAAGTAGGAAAATTTGGTAATTTTAAGGCAGGCTCGGCGCATCCGTGCCTGAGACCAATGCGAGACCGGTTTAAAGTAGAAGGTACGAAAAGTAGACTCTCGTGACCAATCTGCAGACTTCATAATGTCCTCCAGGCGGCAACCAGCTAGGAAAGCATTATTAGCCGCTGCACTACGAATAGAATGTGCGCCAAAAAGCGAAACCTCTACCCCCGCAAGATCTAACAACCAACGAGCCCACCTCGCCAACGTAGGTGAACTAACAGATTTATGCGGAGCACAAAAGGAAATAAACAGTGGAGACACAGGGAGTGAACGAAAAGTCAAAGTGCGACTCTCATACTCCCTAAGGCAAAGTACAGGGCATAAGTCCGGGACCCCCGGGTATGCCGGAAAAAACACCGTACCTATCGCGGTCTTAGTCCGCCGGGACACATCAAAACAAACCCCCTCCGGGAGAAAAGATCGTGCCCCATAGTCCAGCGCTTGGACGTCGCCAACCCGTTTACAGGAGATCATACACAGTAACACCAGCAACTTTGCCGACAATTGACGTAAGGAAAGAGAAGCATTACCCGGCCAAGTGCGAATAAAATTCAGAACAATGGAAACATCCCACGTCGAGGAATAACGTGGAACAGGAGGCCGAGCAAAACGCACCCCTTTAAGGAGGCGACACACCAACGGATGTCGACCCAGTGGGGAACTATCGAAACCCCGGTGACCAGCAGACAATGTGGAACGGTAAACGTTGATGGTACGGAACGCCAATCCTGAATCAAAAAGAGATGACAAGAAATCCAAAACTGACCCTAGAGGGGCAGAAGTGGAATCCTCACCCCGTCGCAGACACCAATTGTGCCAAGCTGACCAGGCAGAGCGATAGGCCCCCTTCGTACCTGGGGCCCAAGCTTGCTGCAGCAATTCCTCAGTTCTAGCCGAAATGCCCGTGGCCCGCCTGGAAAACCGGAAATCAACCAAACCACGAGGGACAACCGCCCCTCCTGTAACAACGGGTGAGGAAGGCCGTCCGGCCCCAGAAGCAGGGAGGACGAGTGTGGAATCAACCTGGGAGGCGCCAGAGATAATTCCAACAGCAGGGGAAACCACGGTTGGGTCCGCCAGAGCGGTGTCACCAACACCAGTTCCGACCCCCGTGTCTCAGAGACACCTCAAAACTCGCAATAACAGCTGAAACGGAGGGAAGGCATAGAGACGACCCTCCGGCCAACTCTGAACGAAGGCGTCCGTGCCTAATGCCTCCGGATCCGGCCGCCAACTGTAAAACTCTGTCAACTGACGATTCAGCCTGGAAGCAAAAAGATCCATCCTGAGAGGACCCCATAACTCGTTGACGGCGGCGAACACGGAAGGTTGCAGACGCCAATCCCCCGAGTCCGTCAGGTGGCGTGAATTCCAGTCCGCCACTGTATTGGCGAGACCTGGAAGATACTGGGCCACAACAAACAGACCCTGAGGAAGGCAAAAGCTCCACAGGTCGGTGGCCACCGACGTCAGAGCCATCGAGCTAGGTCCCCCCAGCGCATTGATGTATCTGACCACCGATAGGTTGTCCAGCTTGAGGAGGACACAGTGGTGATCGGTCCTCCTGGAAAAGCACCTGAGGACGGAGAACGCCGCAAGCAACTCCAGAGCGTTGATATGGAGACCCTGTTCCTGGATCGACCAACCACCGCCTGTCTCCACCACTCCGCAGCGCGCCCCCCAACCCAAACGGCTCGCGTCGGATTCTATAGTCAACGTCGGTAGAGGAAGCCGGATTGGACGAGCATTCCAACGAGACCAATCCGTCAACCACCATTCCAGATCCCTCCTCGCATCGTCGGAGAGGGGGACTCTGCGGGAATAATCCGTCACCGAACGGAGAGAACGGGCCTTCAATCTCTGGAGGGCCCTGTAATGAAGAGGAGCCGGGAGAACCGCCAGTCGAGTTGCTGCCAGGAGACCGATCACCCTCGCCAGCTCCCTTAGCGTGGGTAAGGGGTCCCGCAAGAGTGAACAAACTTCCTTGCGAATGGAACAGATCTTGGAAGGGGAACACTGAGTGTCATGTCGTGTGAGTCCAGCAGAAAACCTAGAAACTCTAAGCCCCGAGTGGGCACCAACAGAGACTTCTCGTTTTATCAGGAAACCCAAATCCTGTAAAAGCGAGATTGTCCATGACAAATGGAGGAGAAGAGATTCCACAGAATCTGCCATCAATAGAATGTCGTCTAAGTAAATGACGAGGCGTACACCCCGTATACGCAGAGATTCCACGATCGGTTTCATGAGCTTCGTGAAGCACCACGGAGCGGATTAAAGGCCGAACGGTAGGCATGTGAAGCGCCACATGCGGTCGCGCCAGGGGAAACAAAGGAAGTCTTTGGACGCTGGAGCCATGGGGACCGAAAGGTACGCGTCTTTCAAATCCAGCTTGACCAACCAATCGTTCACGTAGAGCGTATCCCTGAGAGTATGAAAACCCTCCATCTGGAAATGACGATATGTCACCCACACATTGAGATTCCTGAGATTTATAACCGGGCGAATTCCGCCCCCTTTTTTGGCCACCAGGAACAAATTGCTCACGAACTTGGGAGTCCCAAGCGACCTCTTCGATAGCCCCTTTCAACGCCAGAGCCGTGACCTCTTCCTGAACCAAGAGCTCTTGGTCTACGGAAAGGTGTAGAGGTTGGGGGGTTTTCGCCCTGCAAGGAGGGGTAGACTCGAATTCTATTTCGAATCCCCCCATAGTATGGAGGACCCAAGGATCTGATGTTAAAACCTCCCAACTCCTGAGAAAACAACCGATGCGGCCCCCCACCTGAACAGTTGAATGTGGAATAAGAAATGGAAGACTTACCATTTGGACGCCGGGTACGAAAGGCACCTCGACCACCTCTGAAACCACGGCCTCTCCAGGCCTGTGCTCGGTTAGGAGGTCCGTAGACGGTGGGACCCGGATCAGCGGCAGCGGAGGCCCGGAAGGAGCCTCTGGTAATGCCCACAGAACCGATTCGGCTGGCAGAGCGGCCCCTTCCTCTGCCAGCCCGGTCGAAAACCTTCCTGGGGAACACCTTCTTTATGGCCGTTTCAACCTTATCCAGGGCGGTAAAGGCGCTGGTGTAGGTACCCATATTCTTGATGAAACCGTCACCAAAAAGCATACCTTTTAGCCGATGCACCCTTGTCTCTAGTGGCCATGGCTGTAAGTTGAGGGTCCATCCTCAGAATCATTGACTTGCGTCGTTCAGCGGCCAATGCTGCATTTGCGCCCCCCAACAAGCACAACGAGCGTTGACTCCAACCCGTGGCATTGTCTAAATCCAAGGGGGTATCGTGTAACCGGGCATACTCCACCATATCAAGGAGGTAGATTAATGGGGAGACCACATCGAGAACCTTGTCCTCACAAACTCTCAACGCCATATCGATACCCTTCTTAGGGCACCACCCCTTAGCAGTCATAAATTTGACGAAATCTTCATCAACCACCGGAGTGAGACAAGTCTTGCCTGCGGTGGTAGGGCGAGGACATTCAGCCCTCCTATTGATCCGTGTCTCCTTGTCCATAGGGAGACGCATATGGGCATCAACCCACAACTCCACGTGGGGCATAGGGGACCATGCGGTCGATCTCGGGTGCAGCACCCCCGCCGGGGAAAACATTGGGCGGCCCTGAGGGTCGCAAACCACCTCCTTATCAGACATCAATGGTGGTGGGGGACCAACCTCCTCTGCCATCAGGCCTATATCATGCGGAGCATATATTTCAATGAGGAAAATAAATGGAGTTGGAGGAGGGCGCGCCCAAACTTCAAATGGAGTAATAAATAAGAGAAAAGTCTGTGTAACTGATCTCTAGATAGTCTTTATAAGATGGCTCAAATAAACAGTCTTGGCCGCTGGGCAGGTCTCTGCAAGCTCCGTAGCAAACCAGATGGTTAATAAGTAGTAATAACTTGACACAAGTCCCGTGGTGCTGAGCCAACGTGGGTGAAATAAAGCAAACAAATGTTTTGTTTTTTCAAGCCTGGATCTTACCCAGTCAGAAGGTTCACCCCTCGGTAGTTCCGTCCCTCAAGATGTCACAAAATCATCAGGGTTGGTCTCCGAAATGCGCTTTATCCTCCTTAGGATGTCCGCAGGAAACTTCAAATAAATAGACCAGACACGAGAGTCTTAGACCTGGAGTCCGCTCTCACGGGGCACGCAGTACTTCCAAGATGTGCTCCTTACGTCTGCCTCCTTTGAGCTCCACCGCAGATGGGGGAAAAAATACTTGAATGGGATAGCTTGAAAAACGAATTTATTGAAATTCAATAAAATAACACCTTACATCAATATGATGCTCCAGATAAAATAAAACAAAAAATGAACAAGCCAAACACGTTTCACGCCTCGCTGGCGCTTCCTCAGTGGCAATAGAAAAGACAAAAAATATATATTTCAATGACTCCATCATCCTCCCCTTGCTCGGGTTCCTCACCCTCCGAGTCAGAAATTATGGGGAGTCGGCCAGAACCCTTGGGTAGAGGCCTATCTTTAGAAACTGCAACCACCAAAGCCTCGCGGCTAGGGGTTCTCTTATGCGAGGTCACCTCGCTATTCTCAATAGGCAGAGTGTCGGGGATGCCAGCCCCTCTTGGAGGATCATCTAAGTGCTTTGACTTTGCACGTCTCTTAGAGCCACTCGGGCCTGAGTCAGAAGGGGCAGCCGGTTCTGGAGGGGAAACCGGAACTGCCCTGGTAGCGGGGGGTCCCTGAACTGAAGCCACCGCTTCATCCATAGTCCTGTGAAAGGATAAAGACAAGGTAGATACAGCCGAGGATAAAGATCGGGAAATGGAGGCCTGAAGTGCGGCCTCCAATGCCGCGAATCTAGAGGCCGATCTAGCTCGCTTCTTAGGAGGGGAGGCAAAGGCATCCGAGCGATCGGAGTGCCGGGAACCAGAAGCTGAATCAGATTCCTCAATTGGGGAAGCCCCACTACCTTTTAGATTGGCAGGAATGGGCCATGGTATAGCGATCTAATTCCGTCTGTAAGAGCGAGTGCCGTGGGATGTCAGAAGCCGCATGCGGTCACGTGATCCCAAGATGGCCGCCGGGATCCCGTTCGATCTCGCGGGAACCCAGCCAGCCTCAGTGGGACTAAGAAGTCGCGCGCTGCGCGCCCAGCCCCAGTGATACCGCAACGCCGGTAAGAGATAACCCACCCTGTAATAGGGAGAAAGCAAGTCAGCAGCCGGTGGGAAACTCCGAGCGGACTGAAAAGCCCGCTACAGTTTACCCGCCGGACGGGTAGCCAACCCCCGCGGTTATAGCCGGGGGAAAGTCGGTACCCTGAGAAAATATATAAATATATATATATATACAAATCAAGGAATAGTATACAATCTATACAATATAATATGGTGAAATGAACAGGATAAATATAACCAGAAAGTAAAATGGGAGATACTCATCTGGTCTGTAGCAGGAGCAGTAAAGAAAGAGGGTGTGACTGCTCCAGCCCAGACCATTTATAGACTTGGGGGCGGGGCTTACAGACTGGGAGTGTACCCCACGTTGGGGGCTTGTTTTATGTTTTTTCTTGTTCTTTATTGTCACTGTTCTTTACTGCTGTGGGTGCAATAAAGAAAGGGATTGCAAATATGAAGCCTCCGAGCCTGCCTTAAAATCCAAACTTTCTGTCCGGTGATAGGAAAATTGTTTAATTTTCCTATTAGTTGACGGAAAGTTAGAATTTTAATAAACATTCGGAGGCGGGTATTTGCTTTTCAATCTTGCTTTAATACAAATAGCAGCACAGAAAAGCTTTGACAATATTGAAGAAACCTTTAAACAGAAAAAAAAGGACCAATCCCAGCAGGGATATCCCCTCCTACAGTCCACCAATCAGTGTCCCCAAGTCCATAAAGGTCATGCCCTCCGGAAGCTCCTCCTCTTTCTTGGTTAGTTGAACAGATTCCAAACATACGACACGAAGAGTAGAAACTGGAATACAATCCAAATGGAAACGGCAGAAGTGAGGAAGAACACGCTGGATGAGGAGCACAGATGATCAGCAGGCTGCGAAGAGAACAGAATATAATGGTAATCACCAAAAAAATTTCAGTGTGCAAATCTAACATTGTAACCAGTTAATCAGTATCTATGGATAACTTAAATATAATCCTGCGCAAAGGTCATTATGGAAAAAAATCAGGCTCACACAATGTGAAGGATAAGAGTAAATAAAGGTGTTTTTTTTTTTTTTACTTTTTAGATTTTATTGTACGAACATCCCAAACGATCAGAATTTACTGGGTGGGTTGAGGTGGGAAATACTCGCCTCCGAATGTGTATTAAAATTCTAACTTTCAGTCAAGTAATAGGAAAATTAAACAATTTTAATACAACATATCGGAGGCTCGTATTTGCAAATTCAAAGCCCATCTAACAGAGGTGCAGTCCAATGAGGCGTTGGTCGGAAATAGAAGGTACGGAGGGTAGATTCCCAAGACCAATCGTCAGCTCGCATAAGGTCTTCCAATTTACAACCAGATTTTAATGCCGAGGTAGCCATAGTACTACGGGTTGAATGGGCCCCAAAGACAGACATCTATCCCACCTAACGCCATCAACCACCGTAACCAATGAGACAGGGTGGTGCAAGAGACTGGACGATGAGGTGCCACATATGATAAAAAGAGAGGAGATACTCCCGGGGAACGAAAAGGTAAAGTGCGTTGTTCATAAATTTGTAAACATTTAACGGGACATAGAGCTACAGTTGTGTTCAAAATTATTCAACCCCCACTGAAATTGAGTGTTTTGGCCAGTTTGACATTGATTTTGATCATTCAGTCATCTTGCTTACAATTAAATCAAAGAGGCACGTGTAGGTCAGACAAATATAACATAACATTTATAATGAAATAAGCACAAATGTCTTTTCTGTGCTCACATCATTATCAGTTTTATTCAACCCCCAAGTGACATTCAATCTTAGTACTTAGTACAACATCCTTTTACAGTTATAACGGCTTTTAAACGTGAAGCATAGCTTGACACAAGTGTCTTGCAGCCATCTACGGGTATTTTCGCCCATTCGTCATGGGCAAAAGCCTCCAGTCACATTCTTAGGCTTGCGCACTGCAACTGCTTTCTTTAAGTCCCACCAGAGGTTCTCAATGGGATTTAAGTCAGGTGACTGCGATGGCCACTCCAAAATGTTCCAGCCTTTAATCTGCAACCATGCTCTAGTGGACTTGGAGGTATGCTTGGGATCATTGTCCTGTTGAAAGGTCCAACGTCTCCCAAGCCTCAGGTTTGTGACGGACTGCATCACATTGTCATCCAATATCTCCTGGTACTGAAGAGAATTCATGGTACCTTGCACACGCTGAAGCTTCCCTGTACCTGCAGAAGCAAAACAGCCCCAAAGCATGATTGACCCCAGGCCAAGCTGTGTGCGCCGTATTGTCTGAGCTGAAACTTCAGTACCCACATCTGACAAATCTTTTCTCAGTTCCTCAGCAGTCACACGGGGACTTTTCTCAACTCTACGATTCAGGTAGCGCACAGCAGTCGAAGTCAGCATCTTCTTTCTGCCACGACCAGGTAGCGTTTCAACAGTGCCCTTTGCCTTGAATTTGCGAATGATGCTTCCTATGGTCTCTCTTGGTATGTTTAACATCTTCTTATAGCCATTGCCCTTCCTGTGAAGAGTAATCACCTCTTCTCTTGTCTTCCTGGACCATTCTCTTGACTTCACCATGTTTGTAACCACACCAGTAAATGTCTAGAAGGAGCTGAGTATCACAGTCATTTTAAAGCTGCCTAATTGGTGCTTATTATGCTTTATTGCTGCTCCGTGACATCCACAGGTGTTTTCAATACCTGATTGAAAACACTTGAATGAACCTCTGTTCTTCAGAGTGGTAGTCTTTAAGGGGTTGAATAATTGTGTCAATGAAGAATTCACAAAAGAAACATTTACTACTGTATTACAAAACCAATTGATGTCATTTTAGTTGCATATGGTTCTTTAAAAAGTCCTTGTAGGATTTCATTCTGAATACAATTACAAATGTCACTAAATTCCCTAAAACCCTTTACAGCATTGGGGGTTGAATAATTTTGAACACAACTGTAGATGCTCCGGAAAACATGGATAAAATACGGAAGAAATTAACGTCTTTGTACGGCGAGTAATATCAAAACGGACTCCTTCTGGAGTAAACCAACAGGAAGGGTAATCTAAAGCTCTGACATCACATGTCTTTTTTCCTGTAAAAGAGTAGAAGACCATCAACAATTTAGCAGATAATTGTTGTAAATCCAAATCAGAATTACTTGGCCAATTGGAAAGAAAGCGTAACACCAGCGAAACATCCCAAGTGGAATCGTACCTAGGTATTAGGGGACATGCAAAACGGACTGCTCTCAACAATCTACAAACTAAGGGGTGACGACCCAAAGAAGTCCCCTGAATGGTTTCATGACCAGCCGAACGTAAGGTATTTACAGTTCTATACTTCAAACCAGCATCAAATGACTCAGTAAGGAAATCCAATACTATGTTTACAGATGCCTGAAACGGGATCGAGATCCCTGCCCATACACCAGCCAGACCATTTACGCCATGCGGAACCATAGGCTGTCCGGGTACCCGGAGCCCATGCCTGTTGGAGCAAGGTGTTAGTACGGAACGAAATTCCTTTGACAAATCCAGGTCCCCGGAAACCAGACAGGCAGTCAACGGACATCGTTCGGATATGAGCGGGTGTGGAATCCTGTCTGGATCGAGGATTAGATTCTGGGAGAACGGCAGAAGCCGAGGGAGATCTATGGACCATTCTAACAATATTGGAAACCACTGTTGTCCCTGCCACAGAGGGGTGACGATCACCAATGTTGCCGATTGCGCTCGTATCTGTGCAAGGGTCCTCGCGATCATTGCAAATGGTGGGAATGCAAAGTGTCGTGCCGTGGACCAGTCCAGGAGGAACGCATCTGTCCCTAAAGCTTCTGGATCCGGTTTCCAAATGAAGAACCTTGGTAGTTGACAATTCATAAATTTTCCTATTAACATGATGGAAAGTTTAAATTCTAATAATGACTCGGAAGCGAATATTTGCATTTCTTCCTTTTATTGCACAAACAGCAGCAAAGGGTTAACTTTGAAAAAAATGTAACAGAAGAAACAAACAACCCTTCCCCAGCATGGGGAGGCCCTCCCATAGTCCTTGTCCCGCCCCAATCCCAAATTCAAGTAACCACTGCGGGAGCTTCCTCTTCCAAGCCTGCGACAAGGCAACAAAAGCCAACTAGGACGGACCAGCGTCAACAATTAACGGGAAACCGGATCCAAAGATATCGGGCATAGCCAGAAGACGTAACTCCATCTAGGATGCTGAAAAACAGTAAAGGACATGGAATGGAAGTTAGAGGCGGAGCCGAAACAGGGTGTATACACCAACACGGCACGTCCAGAAACAGACACCCATTCAGACAGGCACACTGACAGCAGCGCTAAATGTGTGAATAAAAGACACTACTCATGAACAGTGTGTAAAGTTTAATATTCGTGAATGTAAACCTCATATGCGGGTGTGTGCAGGACAGGAACCGGGAGGGAAGGGTGGGAAATACTCGCCTCCGAGTCATTATTAGAATTTAAACTTTCCGTCATGTTAATAGGAAAATTTATGAATTCTAAGTCATGTACTCGGAGGCTCCTATTTGCAAATTTAACGCCGTCCTAAGACAGCATCCGACATTGCCGCAATAGGTTTAAAATAGAATGTGCGGAAAGTGGATTCCCTTGACCAATCGGCAGCCCGCATAATATCCTCAATTCGACAGACACTGCCCTGGAGGCCACCGCACTACGTACGGAATGAGCCCCAAAACAGGTGACGTCGACTCCTGCCAACTCCATAAGCCAGCGCAGCCCGCGAGCAAGAGTAACAGAAACCACCGGTCGGTGGGGAGGGCAAAAGGATAAAAACAGGGTCGAGTCTGGAAGGGAACGGAAGGGGGCAGTACGGGACTCGTAGGCCCGTAGGCAACGTACTGGACACGAGGGGTTCGGCAGGAAAAGCAGGAAAAAGGACAAAGGTCAATGAAGTCTTTGTGCGTCGAGAGATACGAAAACGTACACCTTCGGGTACAAAAGAACGAGCCCCAAAATCCAGAGCGCGAACATCACTGACGCGCTTACAAGCAACCAAACAGAAAAGCATAATCAACTTGGCGGAAAGAGCCCTGAGGGACGAGGTCATTATCTTGCCAGGAGCACAAGAGGGACAGAACTAGAGTAACCTCCCATGTGGATGTGTAGCGGGGAGCGGGTGGTCTAGTAAGACGCATGCCACGTAAAAGCCGACAAACCAATGGGTGGTTGCCAATAGGCACCCCTGAAAGGCCCGCATGGCCAGCCGACAAGGCCGAACGAATTACGTTGACCGTCCGGTAGGCCTTCCCCTCATCGAACTGAACGGTGAGAAAATCTAGTACCACGTTCAGAGGGGCCGTAAGGGATCCCAACTCCTCCCCATACACCATTTGTCCCAGGCTGCGCGATAAGAAGATCGTGTTCCAGGATTGGAGGAGGAGGTCTGCAGTGCGGTCCGAAACCCCTGTGGGTCCGCGGGGTTGCCAGAGATCAACCATGCGAATAGCTGCAGTCTGTCCGCCAGGATTAACGGGTGTGGCTGGTCTGACGGATCCAGGAGGAGGGTCCGGGATTGCGGAAGCAATCGCGGGGCGTCCATCGCCATGCCGAGCAGGGTGGGGAACCACGACTGCAACGTCCAATACAGGGTGATGAGGACCATCTGAACTTGATGGTGTCGAACATGAAGGAGACAGCGGGCAATCATGGAAAACGGGGGAAACCTGTACGGACGGACAGCCGACCACGTTTGCAGGAAGGCGTCTGTAGCCAGGGCTTCCGGATCCGGGCGCCAACTGAAGAACACCGGGAGGTGGGTGTTGAGTAGGCTTGTGCACCGATTTTTTTTTTTTTTCGATTCGGTTCGATTTTTCGGATTTTTAAACTTTTCGATTCGGCTCGTTTCGACCGGTTTCGATTCGGTTCGGCTCGTTTTTCGGGTACATTTTTTTTTCAGAATATCGACCATTTTTCGTATTTTCGTGTCACTGTGCTCGGTTTTTGTATCGACTTTTCATGATTTCGGAAATTTTCGTTTTTCGGAATTGTACATTTTTCGGAATATCGACCATTTTTCGTATTTTTCGTGTCACTTTGCGCGTTTTTTGTATCGACTTCTCGTTTTTTCGGAAAATTTTCGTTTTTCGGAAAATTTTCGTTTTTCCGAACATCTGTTCTCCTCGTTTGACACATTTCAAGTCCATTCGAAAAATCCGAAAATATTTCGGCTCGGAAAACGTTTTGGATCTGACATTTTCGGATCTAAAAATTTTCAGAAATTCGGCCGCATCCGAAAACACGAATCGGGAAATTTCGTGAAAATTCCGAAATTCCGAAACCCGAAACGCACATCCCTAGTGTTGAGGCGGGAGGCGAAGAGGTCCGTGTCGAACGGACCCCAGGTGTCGGAAAGCACTGAGAAAACGGATGGATGAAGCCGCCAGTCCCCGGAGTCTGAGAGGTGTCTTGAGTTCCAATCTGCCACCTGATTCAGGAGGCCGGGGAGGAACTCGGCCTGTACAGTCATGTTCATGCGGAAGCAGAACTCCCAAAACCTCTGGGCAAGGAATGTCAGCCTCGGTGACCGTGGGCCTCCCGAGTCCGTTGACGTAACGTACTGCGGACACGTTGTCCATCCTCAGAAGAACGCTGTCCGGCCGATGTTGCTTCGTGAAGCACTGGAGGGCGAACAGACCGGCCAGGAGTTCCAAAGCATTGATGTGGTAATCTGCTTCTTCTGGTGACCAGCGACCGCCCGTCTCCTCTGAGCCGCAGCGGGCACCCCAACCGGTCTTGCTGGCGTCAGAGTCCACCTCCATGGAGGGAGGTGGCGAACGAATCGGTTTCCCGTTCCAGCGAACAATGTTGAGGAGCCACCATCGGAGATCTACAACCGCGTCCGGATTGAGGGTGATGCTGTCTGCGTAATCCGTACCGGAGAGAACAGGCCTTCAAGAATTGGAGGGCCCTGTAGTGAAGCGGACCCGGGGGAATTGCTAGTCTTGCCGCTGCCAGGAGTCCGACCATACGGGCCAGAGAGCGTAGGGAGCAATGGCCCACTCGCAGGAGAGATCGAATCTCCTTTTTTATGGAAACTATTTTGGAGTTTGGCAGGCGTAAAGACATTTGAGCTGAATCCACAAGGAATCCCAGAAACTCCAGGTGGCGCGAGGGAACTAGGATAGATTTTTCCTCGTTTATCAGGAATCCCAGGTCCTGGAGGGTAATCGTCCAGGAGAGGTGTAATAATAGGGACCCGCAAGAGGGGGACATCAAAAGTATGTCGTCTAGATAGATGACCAATTGTACGCCCCGGGCGCGTAGGTGGTGCACTACCGGTTTTAGTAGTTTGGTGAAGCACCACGGGGCGGATGACAGGCCAAAGGGTAGGCATGTAAACCGCCAGGTGTGAGGACCCCACGCGAACTTGAGGAAGTCGCGATGTGTGTGGTCGATCGGGACCGAAAGGTAGGCGTCCTTTAGATCGAGCTTGGCCATCCAATCGTTTTGGGATAGAGAGTCCCTGAGGGTGTGGATGCCCTCCATCTTAAAATGATGGTAGACCACCCACTCGTTCAGGGATCGGAGGTTGATGACGGGGCGCCTGCCGCCCCCTTTTTTCGCAACGAGAAAAAGGGTGCTGAGGAACCCAGATGGAGCGGAGGACGCGAGCTCTATAGCGCCTTTCTTGTAGAGCGCGTGTACTTCCTCTTGAACCAGATTCATCTGGTCTTGCGCAAAGCGAAGAGGCAATGGGAGGGAGTCTTGTACAGGAGGGGACACAAACTCCAGGAGGAGCCCAGAGACTACCTGAAGGACCCACGGGTCCGATGATATGTGTCGCCAAGCGCTGGAAAAAAGATGGAGGCGGCCCCCCACTTGCACTTGGGAACAATGAATAATCTGATAAGGACATACCTGCTCCTCGTCGGTAGTAGGATGAACCTCTGCCGCCACGGTAACCTCTGCCACGCCAGGGACCGGCTCTCGTGTACGGTACCGGACCAGCGGAACCGGTGTTATTAGAGGAAGTGGTTGCAGCAGTGGGGCCTTGAGCATTGTGGGAGGCGTTATAGCCCGCTCGGCCGGCAGCGCGACCCCTGTAGCTGCCGGCTCTACCAAAAACTCGCTTCTTGTTGGCGAAGATGCGTTTCATGGTTGACTCGGACTTGTCGATGAACTGGAAAGCCTGGGTGTACTCGCCCATATCTTTTAGGAAAGGTTTGCCAAAGAGCATGCCCTGGGCCTTTGCACCCAAATCATTGGTGGCCAGGTCAACCAGACCGGAGTCAACTTTTAAGAGAATACTCTTTCTGCATTCAGCAGAAATAGCGGCGTTGGCGTTCCCCAGGAGGCAAAATGCACGCTGCAGCCACTCGCCCACTTGTTTAGGGTCTAAGAATAAATCTTGAGTCTTGGCCTCCACCACCAACTCAAATATGCAGACCATAGGGCCTGCAACATCTAGTACTTGTCCTGACAACTTTTCAGGACACGGTCAATGCCTTTTTTGGCAGACCAACCGCGCCTGCCGATGTATTTTTGAAAGCTCTTGTCCACCACGGGGGTCAGGCACGTTTTACCCGTGGTGGTGGGTCTAGGGCATTCCGCCCGTAACCTCGCACGGTCCACTTTCTCGAGTGGCCTGCGCATATGGGCATCAACCCATTGCTCGACATGCGCAGCGGGACACCAGGCTGTGGACCTAGGATGTTTGAGGTCCTCTGGCTCGAACAGTGGGTTGCCCTGGGGGTTAAGGATGACCAAGCTTTTGGAGCGGACAGCTCGGGCGGGAACCACTGCGGCCATGAGGGCGTGATCCTCTGGAGCGTGTATCTAGAGGATCTCCTCTTCAGTCATTGGATCCTCATACTCCTCCGTATCCGAATACTCGGTCAGCGCTGGTGTCGCCTGGCGTTGTCGTTTGGAGGTGACCGCTCGAGGGGCCCCGCGGTCGAGGGCTCTCTTACGAGGGACCAGCTGGGTGCAGAGACCCGGCAGCGTGGAGGGACTGCCATACTTGCGGCTGCTGGTTGCAGTGTGCGCGTCCTGAGACAGCACAGAATCGTCCCCTGGGGGATCAGGCGCCAGCTCAACAGCGGGGCCTTGCACAGAGCTGCGTCTGGAACCTTGCGAGTGCGCAGGGGAATGCTGAGTGTTTAGGATGGCATTCAGTGATTGTTCCCATGTATCAGCCAGGGAGGATACAGCAGAATGCACAGCAGAGGACATGGAGGCCTGGAGGGAAGCTTCTAAACGCTGGAGACGTGCCTCGGATTTTGAGTACCTTTTACGGTATTTCCGGTCCCCAGATTGTGCCTGCATGGAGCTGGAGTCCGATGCATTGGCAGAGTGTTGTGGGCTTAACTTGGTGGGCTTAGACAGGGACATGTCTTGTGAGCGTTGTGGCCGGGTAAAACCGCGTGTGGAGCGATGTGGGAAGCGTGCGCACCTTAAGGTAGCTAAAATGGCCGCCGCAAACCCTGCGAGAATTGCGCATGCGAGGGGGCGGGGCTACCACCCGTCCGAGCGCTGTGGGGATCAAGGGATTTGCAGCCAGCTGGAAAGCGAGAGGAACGAGCGGTGTGTTCCGTACCAGCAGGTAGCATACAGCGGGAAACAAACAGCTGCAGTAATAGAGGATAAAAGGGACACCCCCGACGGCAGGTAATGGCCAGCCGCCGGAGGGGGAGAGAGTGAGTCACTGTCCGCGGTTAACGCCGGGAGCAGAGACCAGAGAGTAATAGTCAGAATAATGAATTCAATAAAGAAATAGAATGAATTTAAATGAATAGAGACAGATAGACAAGTAAAAAACGCCAGCGCGCTATACTCATCTCAGTCACGATGAGACGCTGCGAGAGCAGCAAAGGAAGAGGAAGTGGAAGCTCCCGCAGTGGTTACTTGAATATGGGATTGGGGCGGGACAAGGACTATGGGAGGGCCTCCCCATGCTGGGGAAGGGTTGTTTGTTTCTTCGGTTACATTTTTTTCAAAGTTAACCCTTTGCTGCTGTTTGTGCAATAAAGGAAGAAATGCAAATAGGAGCCTCCGAGTACATGATTTAGAATTCAGACGTGAGGCAAACGGGTCCATTTTCAGCAGACCCCAGAGATCGAAGAGTCTCTTGAAGATGGAGGGTAGAAGTCTCCAGTCTCCTGAATCGGTTGTGTTGCGAGAGTTCCAGTCCGCAATTGTGTTGTCTAGACCCGGAAGGAACTGAGCTATCACCGTGATCCGTCGCTGAAAGCAGAACGTCCAAAATTATGTTGCCATTTGAGTTTCAGGGACCGTGGACCCCCCCCCCCCAAGGAATTGATATTGCGAACTGCTGGAAAATTGTCCATCCTCAGTAGGATCGCACCTCCCTGGTGATTCCGAGCAAAACATTTTATTGCGAATAGACCCGCCAAGAGTTCCAGACAATTGATGTGCAGAAACATTTCGGTCGTAGACCAACGACCCCCGGTCTCCAGAGGACCGCATTTTTGCCCCCCAACCGGTTCTGCAAGCATCCGACTCGATCGTGAGAGGTGGAGGGGAAATTTCCATTCCAGAATTGGAGGTTCTCAGTCCACCAAATCAGATCTAGACGAGCTTCCTCCATTAGGCAAATGTGATCCGAGTATGCCAAACCCTCCCGAAGGAAATGGGCCTTCAGGCGTTGGAGGGCCCATTAATGAAGCGGTGCTGGAGGTACGGCCAGGCGAGCAGCAGACAACCCGATGACCCTGGCTAGCTCTCGCAGTGACACCTCTGGTTTGTGAAGTAACGTCCGCGTCTCCTTCAATATTGTAGCTACCTTTTTGAGGAGGGAGACGGAGGCTTCAAGATCTGGGATTGAATAGGATACCTAAAAACTCCAGACAAGGAGTTGGTTTCAGCATTGACTTGTCGGTGTTTATCAGAAACCCCAACTCTTGCAACAAAGTCACTGTCCATTTCAGATGTGTTTGCAGCTGAGTCTCCGTGGAGGACATTAAGAGGATGTCATGGAGAATGGTAAGTGCCCACACTATACCCCCCGAATGCCCAGCAAACCAGACGGGAAGTGGTTTCCCCCCAAACCAGACAAACAAAATATCAGAAATACATATCTGGTCTGCGCGATGTAAAACGCTAGGGAACTCGGACGGTTTCTCAAATGGCGTTGCCAACCATATTGAATGGTGGAAGAGGCATGTAAAAGAAACACAATTTAAGTGTAGAGAGACGACACCAATTACAACATACGTGATATCTTTCAGTTATTATCTCACAAACAGAGAGCCTGTCACTGGCTCTGAGTGGGTCGATGCCTTTGGATTATTTTTCTTCAATATCTTCTCAGGAAACCCAATCCTTGGTGTTGATATTTCATAACATCCATAGGAATTGGAAGAGAGAGAAGGCACAATCTTGTGTATATCTGACAAACAATGGCATATATATATATCAGCTGCAAGTGCAAACTCACGTGTAGTGGAGCTATTCCCAGCTCAGAACGATAGGCAGACGGCGAAACGCGTTCTGGCTTTATTTTATTTGATTTTATCATTTATTAAATTTTAAAAGAGCCAACACTGCATGTTTTCGGTTTTTATTGGGTTTGGCCAAACAAAACCCATCTGCCTATCGTTCTGAGCTGGGAATAGCTCCACTACACGTGAGTTTGCACTTGCAGCTGATATATATATATGCCATTGTTTGTCAGATATACACAAGATTGTGCCTTCTCTCTCTTCCAATTCTTATGGATGTTATGAAATATCAACACCAAGGATTGGGTTTCCTGAGAAGATATTGAAGAAAAATAATCCAAAGGCATCGACCCACTCAGAGCCAGTGACAGGCTCTCTGTTTGTGAGATAATAACTGAAAGATATTGCTCATGTTGTAATTGGTGTTGTCTCTCTACACTTAAATTGTGTTTCTTTTACATGCCTCTTCCACCATTCAATATGGTTGGCAACGCCATTTGAGAAACCGTCCGAGTTCCCTAGCGTTTTACATCGCGCAGACCAGATATGTATTTCTGATATTAAGAGGATGTCGTCTAGATATACTATGAGTCGGACTCCCTTTGCGCGCAAAGTTGTCGCCACAGACCTCATGAGTTTTGTAAAACACCGAGGTGCGGATGAGATCCCGAACGGCAGACTGGAGAAACGCCACCGAGTGCCTCGCCAACGGAACTGTAGGTAATTTCTGCAATCTTGTGCCACGGACACTGACAGATACGCGTCTTGCAGAATCTCCCGGGAGGAGTATGTCCTGCAAATTCTGTAGCCCCTCCATCTTGAAATGGCGATATACTACATGGGAGTTTAAATCTTTCAAGTTTATCACTGGGCGCATTCCTCCCCCTTTTTTGGGAACCAAAAATATATTGCTCACGAAGCCTGGTGAGTCTTTGGGGACTCTCTCCACTGCCTGTTAGATCAGGAGATCTTAGATCTAGTTGCCAATCAGATGAGATCCCTCTAGAGATAGATGGAGAGGAGCTGGGGAGCGCGCTTGGCAAGGTGTGGAGGTGAATTCTATCTGAAAACCCTCTACCGAAGCCAGTACCCATGGGTCTGAAGTTATAAATTGCCAGTAATCTATAAAATGTGCAATGCGACCCCCCCCCCCCCCACCGGAACCCCTGACCTTGTAAGGATCAAAGGACTGAATACCTGCTAGGCGTTGTCCAGAGAATGTGCCTCGAAAACCTCTACCGCGCCAGCCACGGGTGCGTGAGGGGAAGAAGGCTCCTGAATAGGAGGTGTCTTGCTGCGGGGAAACTTGTGCCTCTTGGGGGGCTGATATGGTCCAGCATGGACCCTGCTCGGCCGGTAGAATGCCCCCTGACCCTGCTGGCCCTGCCAAAAACCCGTCCTTTAAATACCCGTTTGAGTGAAGTAGAGACTTTATCCAGGGATTGTCATGGAACTGACCTAGCGCTCCCCGCTTCAAACCCCAAGAGACTTTTTGTTCAATTATATTGTATTGTGTGATTTTAAATATATTTTATATTGCTTGGTTTTAGTTTAAATGTAGTGTAAATTGCGTAGCTTTAAATATACTTATATATCTGTAGGTAAATGTGTTTTTGTGTAGCCAGTAAACAAGCTTTACTACTGTGTAATTTATGCAACAGGGCGTTTCCCCTTATCTGGCTGCATGTTTGATTCAAGAAGTCTGTGATAGTGTTTGTCTTTAATCTGATGTGTTTAGAACAATAGATTTATGTAAATGTTGTGTGGTCTAAAGAATGTTTAACTGACATAATGTAATTAGAGACTTTAGGTACATGTTCACCATTTGGTATCCAAATTATAACTGAAGAGGACCTGAAGGAAACCTGCAGTGGTCTTGGAACCAACCAATCAGAACTGTTAGGATGGGTGGGAAGTTTGAATGTGCATTGCTGTATTTTGTATAAATATCCGGTGAAATCTTTCATAAAGAGAGAGAATCCTGTTGGAACATACAGCTCGCCTGGTGTTTCATTCAGCTACGCTACACTACACTCAACCTCAGAAGGCACAGAGCGGCCTTCTGGAAATGCAAAGAGGCTCCAAGGCAGAGGTTCAGACCCAGCAGATCTGGAGCTGCAGATCACGCTGCTCGAGGCACTGAGCTCCAAGCAACTCAAAGGCCGGGCTGGTCTTGGAAAGGGGGAATCTGGAGAGTCAGGACAGGCGGAAGAGAACGGTTATGTCACAGGGATATAAAGGTGTTGGCATATTTTCCCATGTATTTAATGTAATTGTCCCCAAATAGGAGCCCTGGGCCGCACTACCCAAATCTGAGTCTGCTAACCCAGTTAACGTATTATCAACTTTTAGCAGGATAGTGCGCCTCCTTTCTGAGGAAATGGCATTATTTGCGTTAGCAATAAAACATAAAGTGTGCTGCACATAATTACGGACCAACAAAGGGTCTAAAGTGTCGCCTGTTAGTTTAGCGTCCTCAGCAACATCAAACAATTTAACTAATGGACCTACTGAGTCTTAACAGCTTGTCCTGACACATCCGGAAGGAATGGTCAATACCAGACTTAACGGACCACCCATGTTGGGCGACATATTTTTGAAAAGATTTATCCACGATAGGCGTGAGGCACACTTTACCCGCAGTAATGGGTCGTGGACATTCTTGGCGCATTTTAATGTGCGTTTCCTTGTCTAAAGGAAAACGCAATCTTGCATCTAACCACTTTTCTACATAGGGTTTTGGTGACCAGGCAGAGGAGCGTGGATTAGACAAATCCTCAGGGTAAAATAAGGGGTCACCCTGCGGGTCATAAATAACGGCCTCAGAGCCAGGAGGATAATCAATAGACTCGTCCATAACAGACAAGTTGTCTTGGGGGGCTTATAGCACCACCTCATCCCCAGTAATGATATCGGGGTCGTCACATGAGGCCTCCATCTCCTCACTATCCACCTCCTTTGGAGGGGACCTTTCTGCCCACTTTTGCCTCTTGGGGGCATAAGGTGCCAGCGCCCGGGAGTCCGGGGCCCTTTTGACACCAGAGGCGTTATCAGTGCTGGGCAGTGACAGAGGTATAGGGTTGTCAGCCCCTCCGGTCAGGTGCCTTGTTTTACGGGCAGCCTTTTTACACACCACGGGGGGGGGGTACAGTAACCGCAGGTTCAGGGGCAGCGGGAGGACCAGGAATTGGAGGTGTTATCTGCACCGGGACTGATTGCAGGGCTTGAACTGCCGCTAAAACATCTTGTAGTGACTTATGAAAAGTCTGTGACCAGTTTGCCACCTCAGACTTAACGGCTGATAAAACCCTACAAGCCCATGTTTTATCTAGAAGGACCTCATTAGGGATATTTTCCACTGGGTTCCCCGCAGAATTAGAGGCAGAAATGTCCTCGTGACCGGAGCTGGCGTCTGACCCTGCAGGGGAAGGAGAGCGGCCACGCTGTTTTGTTTGAGGCATCACTACAGCAACCAAACGTGGCAACTGCAGTACCTGAAATGGCCGCTAGGGGAGAAAATGGCCAAAGCGCGCGCGCCACCCTGCGCGAGCCGGGTTAAGCTAATGCCGGCAAACTTATTCTGCGATAAAGCAGGCGCTCAGAAACAGGGAAAAACTGTGTAAAAGGCAGCGAAAATGAAGACAGCGGCCGTCCCCAGTTATATAAAGACAGGAAAACGGGTCCGCAGCGTCATTTAATGAAGAACATAAAAAACTGTACTTATCTGCACTGCGTCAGCAGCAAGAAAGAGGAGGAGCTTCTGGAGGGCATGACCTTTATGGACTTTGGGACACTGTGATTGGTGGACTGTAGGAGGGGATATCCCTGCTGGGATTGGTCCTTCTTTTTCTTCTGTTTAAAAGTTTTTTCAATATTTTCAAAGTTTTTCTGTGCTGCTATTTGTATTAAAGCAAGATTGAAATGCAAATACTCGCCTCCGATATGTTGTATTAAAATTTGGGAATTTTGACACAGGAAGGAGCTCAGAGGCTTCATAGTTTGCAAGTTCAACGCACCAAAGAATCCGCCATATGAACATCCGGTTTAAAATAGAACTTGCGGAAGGTCGATTCTCTAGACCAATCTGCCGCCTTCATGATATCCTCCAATCTAGGCCGCCATGGCAGAGGCCGCAGCCCCTCTCATGGAGTGAGCACCAAATCTAGTGGTATCCACGCCCGCAGAGCCCAGGAGCCAGCGAGGGTAATGGAGGTCACCGGGGCGTGAGGCGCACGGAACGAGACAAAAAGCGGTGACACTGCACCACTACGTAGGGAGAGCGTACGCGCCTCGTAAGAATGGAGACAACGAATCGGACACATACGGGGATAATTCGGAAAGGAGGAAAACAAAACCGATCTAATAGAGGTCTTAGTGCGTCGAGAGACATTAAAGCACACCCCCTCTGGGGTAAAGGAGCGGACCTGGAAATCCAGAGCGCGAACATCACTCACCCTCTTACAAGAAATCAAACAAAACAAAACTAACCGTTTCGCCGAGATTTGTTTCAGGGACAGATCGTCGTCATCAGGCCAATTTAAAAGGAAACGGAGGACCACCGTAACGTCCCAGATCGATGAGTATCTGGGCAGCGGGGGACGAGACAAACGTACACCCCGAAGCAGACTGCAAACCAGTGGGTGGCGACCAACCAGAACACCGTCGAAGCCAGTGTGACCTGCCGAAATCGCAGAGCGATACACATTAATCGTACGGAAGGCCAACCCGGAGTCGAAGAGGGAGGAGAAGAAATCCATCACTGTGGACACGGGCAGTAAGGGAATCATGGTCCCTTCCCAAACACCAGCGGTGCCAATTGCCCCAAGCTGATGCGTACGCCCCCCTCGTCCCGGGGGCCCAGGATTGTCGCAACAAGGCTGCAGTCCGTTCCAAAACTCCTGCGGTCTGCCAGGAGAGCCGGAAATCGACCAAGCCAGCAGTGTCAGATGCCTGTCGATCAGTAGAGGATGTGGAAGCCCCGCTGGGTCCGACAGTAGGTCGTCTCGTATGGGCAGGACGCGTGGAAAGTCCGACACCAGTTCCAGAAGCCCCAGAAACCACACCTGGGTTTGGCAAAATGGAGCCACTAACACAACCTCTGCTTGTTGATCCCAAACGGCAGACCACACCTTGCACAAGAGACGGAACGGAGGGAATGCGTAATGCGTGCCTGGAGGCCAAACCTGATGGAGAGCATCCGAGGCCATCGTGTCTGGGACCGGACGCCAGCTGTAGAATGCCAGAAGTTAACGGTTGAGGCTGGACGCAAATAGGTCTGACTGGAGATCCAGGAGGGCTTGGAATATCAACGGGAGGAGGTGCCAGTCGCCGCCGTCCTCCAGGTAGCGGGAATTCCAGTCCGCTACATAGCTGATGAGGCCTGGTATGAATTGGGCCGACACGAGCAGGTGGTGAAGACAGAACTCCCACAGGTCGTTTGCCATGTCTGACAGTGCCAGGGTTTGCAGAACGCCCAGGGCGTTGCTACAGTGAACCGCGGAGAGGTTGTCAAGTCGCAGAAGGATGCAGTGATGGGAAGAGGACCGGCTGAAACAGCGCAGGGCGAAGAAGGCCGCCAGAAGCTCTAGCACATTTATATGAAGGGATAACTCCTGAGGAGACCAGTGACCCCCAGTTTCCGCCGAGACCCCACCCAGTGCAACTGGCGTCTGATTCTATCGTAAGGGTCGGGGATGGGTCCACCTCAGGTCGAGAGTTCCAGGTGGACCAATCCCCCAGCCACCATAAGAGGTCTCTTCTGTCCCTGTCTGACAGGGTCACCCTCTGAGAGTAATCAAGGTCGGTCCGGAGAAAACAGTCCTTCGATCTCTGTAGGGCCCGATAGTGCAGAGGAGCTGGCAGGACTGCTAGGCGTGTCGCAGATAGTATCCCGATGACTCCGGGCCAGGTAGTGCAGCGAGGGGGCAGGGTCCCGCAGGAGAGATTTTACATCTTTTCAGAGAGCGTGGACCTTCTGCGTCGGGACGCTCAGGGACATAGCTATAGAGTCTACCAGGAAGCCTAGGAATTCGATGCGCTGGGTAGGTGTGAGAAGGGATTTCTCTTTGTTGAGCAGGAAGCCCAGATCCTGAAGGAGCGACATGGTCCACGCTAGGTGGAGGAGCAGAGTATTCACCGAGGACAACATTGTGAGGATGTCGTCCAGGTGGATTATTAAATGGACCCCCTGGCGCGTAACGAGGCCACCACTGGTTTCAGTAGTTTGAAGCACCAGGGGGTGGAGGGGAGACCGGTGAATTGGTACATGCGCTGGCACCATAGGAAGCATAGATAAGAGCGGGAGGCGGGTGCAATGGGGACCGCCAGGTGTCTTTTAGATCTAGTCTTACCATCCAGTCTCCTTTCTGGAGTGTGTCTTTGAGGGTGGGAATGCCCTCCATTTGAAAGTGGTTGTACTCCACCCACAGGTTGAGATCTTTGAGATTGATCACTGGTCGTTGGCCACCACTTTTCTTGGAAACTAAAAATAGAGTACTGACGAATATTGGTGTAAGACATGAGACCTCCGCGATTGCTCCTTTGTCTAGAAGGACAAGAAACTCCTGTGTACCAGTGTGGTCTGTGCTACTGAGAAGCGTGGGGGAGGAGGTTCGGAGAAGGTTACGGGGAACCCTTGGACAGTCTGTAGGATCCAGGGATCTAGGGTGACGTTGCGCCAGGCATGGAGGAAACCCTGGATGCGTTCCCCTACCGGAACCGACATAGGTGATATTAGAATCGGCAGACTTACCTGGTGCGCGTCTGGAGTGGAACGCACTAATGCGACCTCTGAACCCTCTACCCTGCCAGGAACGGACTGGGGGTGCGGGGGGACCCATGGGTTGCAATGAGGAGGATTGGAAGGGGCCCCGATCTGTGCGGGCGAAGCCTGAACGGCCGGCAGAGCAGCTCCCACCTCTGCCGGCTCTTCCAAAAACTCGGTTGGCTGGAAACACCTTTTTCATGGTAGCTTGTACTTTTTAAAGTTGATTAAAGGTGCCCGATTTAGGTGCCCAGATTTTTAATAAATTTTTCGTTAAATAGGCCCTAGGCTTTGGCACCCATATCTTTGGTTGCCATAGATGTAAATTGGGGGTCCATGCGGATGAGCATGGACTTACGCCTCTCTGCAGCAATGGCCGCATTGGCGCCTCCTAGGAGGCAGAGGGAACGTTGGAGCCAGCCAGAGATCTTAGTGGGGTCGAAGGGTGTATCATTTGAGGCGGGCATCCTCCACCAGGTCTAATAGGTAGATGAGCGGTGAGGATACGTCTAAGATCTTGTCCTCACATAGTCTAAACGCACTGTTGATGCTGCATTTAGCGGACCAGCCTTTAGGGGTTAGGAATTTAACAAAGTCCTCATCCACAGTGGGGGTAAGACATGTTTTTCCCGCTGTGGTGGGACGGGGGCATTCTGTCCTAAAATTTGTTCTAATGGCATTATCCATGTGCTGGCGCATGTTGGAATCTACCCATAATTCAGCATGGGATGCCAGGCCGTGGATCCGGGGGTGCACCACCTCAGAGGCATGGAACATTGGGTTACCCAGAGGGTCACCGACTACGTCTTTCTGGGATAACAGAGGTGGTGGGCCTCGCTCTTCCTTGACTCCCAGTTTCGGGGTCGTCAGGTACGTGTAGCTCAAGAGCTTCCGCGTCATCTTCCCCAGACTCGTGATCATCATTGTCAGAGTCCGATATATCGGGGAGCGGACCAGAACCCCTAGGTTTGGACCTTTTCTTAGGAGCCGCAGTTTTCGCCCCGCGGTCAAGGGCTCTCTTGCGCGAGTTAGACGCGTCAGGTTCCAACGTTTTTTCGGGGTCGCTAGCCCCTCGAGGAGCAGAATCAATGTGTTTTGATTTGGATCTATGTTTGGACCCTGATGGGGCGGCAGCATCTTGTGCTGGCATGTCAATGAACATGGAGGGCGGTGAAGCCAGAGGGGAGCTGTCAGGCTGCATAGCCTTGACTGAGGCCACTGCATCTGCCATGGATCGATGGAAGGACTCTGTGGGTGCTCACAGCCGAGGACAGGGTGGCAGATATGGAGGAGTGCACTGAGGCCTCTATAGCGGCAAGTCTATATGCCGATTTTGAGCGGGGAGGGGTGGCCACCGCAGCTGCCCTGCGAGAGGAGCTCGCGGCGGAATCTGATAACGTGGATGGGGAGGGCGATTTCTGGGTGGGCGCCTTACTTGGGGACATATTGGAGGCAGAGCATGAGCAGCAATACAGGAGCAGGTCTGTAGCGTGGTAGATCGTGGTGGAAATGGGCACGAACAGGAAGCATGTGACCGAAGATGGCGGTGACGAGATCTCGCGAGACGTCACCGCCGCCTTAGCAGACCTCGGGGAGAGAGATGGATCGCGCGCCGAGTGAAACCAGCAGCCACGGTCCGACAACGCCCCGCAGAGAAGTAGAGGAGGGGCACAGAGGGGCCAGACAGCGTCGCAGCTCGAAGTGAACGGAGCACGCAAATCAAACAACTAAGGAACACGACCCCCGTGGTTAAAACCAGGGTAAGCTGTGTCCCAAGGAAGTTAAAGCAAATAACGTGAGTCTAATCTAAACAATGGGAATAAACTGAGGTATAACAAGAAAAAAAGTTATACTTTCTTTGCTGCTCCTGCACCAGCAAGTTAAGAGGATTTTGCCGCGCCTGACCAGTTCTCTTATGGACTTGGGACAGCCCACTGTTGAGGGAGGGGGATCCTTGTGTTGGGGAGAAAAGGGTTATACCAATTTTTTTCTGTTTCTTTGCTGCTGTGGGAGTATTAACCCTTTCGCTGCTGAGGCGTTTCACGCCTCTGTGCTGAGCTCGTTTCGCTCATCATGTTTAAACGTGTTTTGAAGCTTATTTTATTATATGACCCAGACATATTATATATCGTTCTTTCCGTCAGACTCGACAGATTCATAATATGTCATTATTATATGTATACGTCATGACCTGTCTGTATATTATAACAAAAAATGCAATAAAATATGAATTTTCAATAATTTACAACGTGTAAAGTGTTTTTTTTTCACATTTTAACATGCGAGCAATTGCGGTTATATTTTGTATGGGGTGCGCTTGTTAAAAAAATTAGAAATGGGGTCTCATTACATTTTTTTTGGGGGGAAAGTACGCGATTTTTAACAAACGCACCGCATACAAAAATCGTTAGTGCAGCATCATTGTTCACATTATAATTGAAATGGAACAATATTGCTGCATTAACGAACCAAAAAAAAGAAAAAAAACGTGGTTATTTTTTTTTTAAAACTTTTTTCCATAGTCAGGTTTGGTATCGTTGGAATGGCCATGCTCTGGCCGATCCAACAGTACCAAACATGAACCCCTAGCTGCCACGGATCGGGAGATAGGGGGTTCCAATGAACCCCCTATCTCCACCATTGGTGGCAGTTAGGGGTTAACTCCAGGACTGGCGACATCGTGCTATGCACGATGACACCAGTCCTCAGGGGGAGTTCCCGGAGGCTTGGCCGACATCCAAGATGTCGGCCAGCTCCGGGAAAGGATCACGAACCGGCGCTTTTCGGCGCCGATTCGTGATCCGGCCTCCATGGGGTTAATTCCAGGCACCGTTAGGAAGAGCAGGCTGTGCCCTTCCAAACGGTGCCTGGATTAACCCCCTGCACCCCGGTGATCGGGAGGGAGAGAGGTCCGAAGGACCTCCCCCCCCCTCCCTTTCAGGTGCCTCCTCCGCACACGCGGGGGGGGCGCCTGAATTAGATGTCATCGCGCCGCCGCAATGACATCTAATTTGGCCGCCGGCGGTTCCGGGTGCTGGGCTGACATCGAGGATGTCAGCCCGCACCGGGGGGCACAGCGATCGGCCGGAACCCGGCCGATCGCTGGCCCCAAAGGGAGGACGCGCTCAGCGCGTCCTCCGCACGGAACGCTATCTGCGGGTGGACGCGCTGAGCGTATCCACCGCAGTGAAAGGGTTAAAGAGCTCAGCGCGTCCATAGCACAGGAGAACCACTTGGCTGGACGCGCTGAGCGCGTCCATAGCAGCCAAGTGGTTAAAGGAATTTCTTTAGCGACATTTTTATTGGTTCAAACCCTCATTAGGAGAATGGGAGATGTGCTATTTACCCCCCCCCCCCCCGCCGTTTGGTGGAATTCACCGATTGCAATAAAGCTGTTTTTGCCGATATCCGGTAACTGCTTTGGCGACTGCAATTTTGGCAAAATACAGGGAACATTTGCTAAATAGTGAATTCACCGTATTTTCAGCAAAATGTAATTGCCAAAATGCAACTATAAACAAAGTGCGGTGTGAATAAAAACTTCTATTGACAGCGAGGGGAGGGGGTGTCCTGGGCTGGGGGTGTGTGTTCCCGGATCCTGGCTTTGCCACAATCACACACAGTTATACCCGATGCTGATTGATTTTCTTGCGCGTTACTCGTATCTTTATCCTTCTATTGGGAGGATCAAATAAAAACACTTCAAAGCTGTAAAGGTCACTTTGCTTGCTCGTTCACAATGCGGGATAACAAGCTCGTTACCCGCCGGTCAGGGCCCCGCACCGAGTCCTGAAGCCTCGTGTCCAATCACAGCTATACGACAGCCCTTATTGTAAAGCGAGGGGTTAACTACCTGCGTATTGTAACTGACCGGCGCGGTCGGCGTAACCGGCCTCACAACAGATGGGAGATCTCATTTAGTCCTTGGCTCATTAAAGCAGTTTAAAGTAATGAGCTAACGAGATGCCCTGTGACATCACTCATTACTTCAAAACTGACCCAGAAATGTCCAGAGTCCTCGGAGAAAGAACCAGGCTGTGCTGTGGCTGCAATACAGAGGCAACATGCAGGCGGGTAGGTGTAAATCCCTGTATAGTACAGACACGCACACTGCAACTGTATCTGTGATAAGTAATCTAATAATTCACGTGTACACCACAATAAAAGCAGAAACACTCCAGCTTTGGTCCAGAGGAACCAGACACTAATACACGTTCACCTCACATCTAGACCATGCGCGGACCTGCTAACATCATGAGATCTCACAGGCCTTCACATTACTGCGCACTGGACTACTGTGTGCTCTGTAACCTATTTATAAAGTGTTTTCCCAGGACGGACACATTGAGATTCTCTGGTTTCCCAGGACGGACACATTGAGATTCTCTGGTTCCCCAGGACGGACACATTGAGATTCTCTGGTTTCCCAGGACGGACACATTGAGATTCTCTGGTTTCCCAGGACGGACACATTGAGATTCTCTGGTTTCCCAGGACGGACACATTGAGATTCTCTGGTTTCAGTTTGTTCTGGATTCAAGAAACATTGAATTGTTACAGAAACACAAAGTAATAAAATGCAAGATATTAAAAACACAAACATACAGAATAACCCAGAAAATAAATATATAGCAAATATAGTCACTGTGTTACATGTTTACAGGTGCATTCTGTATATAGTCACTGTGATACATGTTTACAGGCGCATTCTGTATATAGTCACTGTGTTACATGTTTACAGGCGCATTCTGTATATAGTCACTATGTTACATGTTTACAGGTGCATTCTGTATATAGTCACTATGTTACATGTTTACAGGCGCATTCTGTATATAGTCACTGTGTTACATGTTTACAGGTGCATTCTGTATATAGTCACTATGTTACATGTTTACAGGTGCATTCTGTATATAGTCACTGTGTTACATGTTTACAGGTGCATTCTGTATATAGTCACTGTGTTACATGTTTACAGGTGCATTCTGTATATAGTCACCGTGTTACATGTTTACAGGCGTATTCTGTATATAGTCACTGTGTTACATGTTTACAGGTGCATTCTGTATATAGTCACCGTGTTACATGTTTACAGGTGCATTCTGTATATAGTCACCGTGTTACCTGTTTACAGGTGCATTCTGTATATAGTCACTGTGTTACATGTTTACAGGTGCATTCTGTATATAGTCACTGTGTTACATGTTTACAGGTGCATTCTGTATATAGTCACCGTGTTACATGTTTACAGGTGCATTCTGTATATAGTCACTATGTTACATGTTTACAGGCGCATTCTGTATATAGTCACCGTGTTACATGTTTACAGGCGCAGTCTGTATATAGTCACCGTGTTACTTGTTTACAGGTGCATTCTGTATATAGTCACCGTGTTACATGTTTACAGGTGCATTCTGTATATAGTCAGTGTTACATGTTTACAGGTGCATTCTGTATATAGTCACTGTGTTACATGTTTACAGGCACATTCTGTATATAGTCACTGTTACATGTTTACAGGCGCATTCTGTATATAGTCACTATGTTACATGTTTACAGGCGCATTCTGTATATAGTCACCGTATTACATGTTTACAGGTGCATTCTGTATATAGTCACTGTGTTACATGTTTACAGGTGCATTCTGTATATAGTCACCGTGTTACATGTTTACAGGCGCATTCTGTATATAGTCACCGTGTTACATGTTTACAGGCACATTCTGTATATAGTCACTGTGTTACATGTTTACAGGCGCATTCTGTATATAGTCACCGTGTTACATGTTTACAGGCGCATTCTGTATATAGTCACTGTGTTACTTGTTTACAGGTGCATTCTGTATATAGTCACCGTGTTACATGTTTACAGGTGCATTCTGTATATAGTCAGTGTTACATGTTTACAGGTGCATTCTGTATATAGTCACTGTGTTACATGTTTACAGGCACATTCTGTATATAGTCACTGTTACATGTTTACAGGTGCATTCTGTATATAGTCACTATGTTACATGTTTACAGGCGCATTCTGTATATAGTCACTGTATTACATGTTTACAGGTGCATTCTGTATATAGTCACTGTGTTACATGTTTACAGGTGCATTCTGTATATAGTCACTGTGTTACATGTTTACAGGCACATTCTGTATATAGTCGCGCATTCTGTATATAGTCACCGTGTTACATGTTTACAGGTGCATTCTGTATATAGTCACTGTTACATGTTTACAGGTGCATTCTGTATATAGTCACTGTGTTACATGTTTACAGGTGCATTCTGTATATAGTCACTGTGTTACATGTTTACAGGTGCATTATGTATATAGTCACTGTGTTACATGTTTACAGGTGCATTCTGTATATAGGCACTGTGTTACATGTTTACAGGCACATTCTGTATATAGTCGTGCATTCTGTATATAGTCACCGTGTTACATGATTACAGGTGCATTCTGTATATAGTCACTGTGTTACATGTTTACAGGTGCATTCTGTATATAGTCACTGTTACATGTTTACAGGTGCATTATGTATATAGTCACTGTGTTACATGTTTACAGGTGCATTCTGTATATAGTCACTGTGTTACATGTTTACAGGCGCATTCTGTATATAGTCACTGTGTTACATGTTTACAGGCGCATTCTGTATATAGTCACTGTGTTACATGTTTACAGGCGCATTCTGTATATAGTCACTGTGTTACATGTTTACAGGCGCATTCTGTATATAGTCACTGTGTTACATGTTTACAGATGTATTCTGTATATAGTCACCGTGTTACATGTTTACAGGTGCATTCTGTATAGTCACCGTGTTACATGTTTACAGGTGCATTCTGTATATAGTCACCGTGTTACATGTTTACAGGTGCATTCTGTATATAGTCACTGTGTTACATGTTTACAGGTGCATTCTGTATATAGTCACTGTGTTACATGTTTACAGGCGCATTCTGTATATAGTCACTGTGTTACATGTTTACAGTGCATTCTGTATATAGTCACTATGTTACATGTTTACAGGCGCATTCTGTATATAGTCACTGTATTACATGTTTACAGGTGCATTCTGTATATAGTCACTGTGTTACATGTTTACAGGTGCATTCTGTATATAGTCACTGTGTTACATGTTTACAGGCACATTCTGTATATAGTCGCGCATTCTGTATATAGTCACCGTGTTACATGTTTACAGGTGCATTCTGTATATAGTCACTGTTACATGTTTACAGGTGCATTCTGTATATAGTCACTGTGTTACATGTTTACAGGTGCATTCTGTATATAGTCACTGTGTTACATGTTTACAGGTGCATTATGTATATAGTCACTGTGTTACATGTTTACAGGTGCATTCTGTATATAGGCACTGTGTTACATGTTTACAGGCACATTCTGTATATAGTCGTGCATTCTGTATATAGTCACCGTGTTACATGATTACAGGTGCATTCTGTATATAGTCACTGTGTTACATGTTTACAGGTGCATTCTGTATATAGTCACTGTTACATGTTTACAGGTGCATTATGTATATAGTCACTGTGTTACATGTTTACAGGTGCATTCTGTATATATAGTCACTGTGTTACATGTTTACAGGCGCATTCTGTATATAGTCACTGTGTTACATGTTTACAGGCGCATTCTGTATATAGTCACTGTGTTACATGTTTACAGGCGCATTCTGTATATAGTCACTGTGTTACATGTTTACAGGCGCATTCTGTATATAGTCACTGTGTTACTTGTTTACAGGTACATTCTGTATATAGTCACCGTGTTACATGTTTACAGGTGCATTCTGTATTGTCACCGTGTTACATGTTTACAGGTGCATTCTGTATATAGTCACCGTGTTACATGTTTACAGGTGCATTCTGTATATAGTCACTGTGTTACATGTTTACAGGTGCATTCTGTATATAGTCACTGTGTTACATGTTTACAGGCGCATTCTGTATATAGTCACTGTGTTACATGTTTACAGGTGCATTCTGTATATAGTCACCGTGTTACATGTTTACAGGTGCATTCTGTATATAGTCACCGTGTTACATGTTTACAGGTGCATTCTGTATATAGTCACCGTGTTACATGTTTACAGGCACATTCTGTATATAGTCACTGTGTTACATGTTTACAGGCGCATTCTGTATATAGTCACTGTGTTACATGTTTACAGGCGCATTCTGTATATAGTCACTGTGTTACTTGTTTACAGGTGCATTCTGTATATAGTCACCGTGTTACATGTTTACAGGTGCATTCTGTATATAGTCACTGTGTTACATGTTTACAGATGTATTCTGTATATAGTCACTCTTACATGTTTACAGGCACATTCTGTATATAGTCACTGTGCTACATGTTTACAGGTGCATTCTGTATATAGTCACTGTGTTACATGTTTACAGGTGCATTCTGTATATAGGCACTGTTACATGTTTACAGGCGCATTCTGTATATAGTCACTATGTTACATGTTTACAGGCACATTCTGTATATAGTCACTGTGTTACATGTTTACAGGCACATTCTGTATTTAGTCACTGTGTTACATGTTTACAGGTGCATTCTGTATATAGTCACCGTGTTACATGTTTACAGGTGCATTCTGTATATAGTCAGTGTTACATGTTTACAGGTGCATTCTGTATATAGTCACTGTGTTACATGTTTACAGGCACATTCTGTATATAGTCACTGTTACATGTTTACAGGTGCATTCTGTATATAGTCACTATGTTACATGTTTACAGGCGCATTCTGTATATAGTCACTGTATTACATGTTTACAGGTGCATTCTGTATATAGTCACTGTGTTACATGTTTACAGGCACATTCTGTATATAGTCGCGCATTCTGTATATAGTCACCGTGTTACATGTTTACAGGTGCATTCTGTATATAGTCACTGTTACATGTTTACAGGTGCATTCTGTATATAGTCACTGTGTTACATGTTTACAGGTGCATTCTGTATATAGTCACTGTGTTACATGTTTACAGATGCATTCTGTATATAGTCGTGCATTCTGTATATAGTCACCGTGTTAGATGTTTACAGGTGCATTCTGTATATAGTCACTGTGTTACATGTTTACAGGTGCATTCTGTATATAGTCACTGTGTTACATGTTTACAGGTGCATTCTGTATATAGTCACTGTGTTACATGTTTACAGGTGCATTGTGTATATAGTCACTGTGTTACATGTTTACAGACACATTCTGTATATAGTCACTGTGTTACATGTTTACAGGTGCATTCTGTATATAGTCAGTGTGTTACATGTTTACAGGTGCATTCTGTATATAGTCACTGTGTTACATGTTTACAAGTGCATTCTGTATATAGTCACTGTGTTACATGTTTACAGGCGCATTCTGTATATAGTCAATGTGTTCCATGTTTACAGGCACATTCTGTATATAGTCGTGCATTCTGTATATAGTCACCGTGTTAGATGTTTACAGGTGCATTCTGTATATAGTCACTGTGTTACATGTTTACAGGTGCATTCTGTATATAGTCACTGTGTTACATGTTTACAGGCACATTCTGTATATAGGCACTGTGTTACATGTTTACAGGCACATTCTGTATATAGTCGTGCATTCTGTATATAGTCACCGTGTTACATGTTTACAGGTGCATTCTGTATATAGTCACTGTGTTACATGTTTACAGGTGCATTCTGTATATAGTCACTGTGTTACATGTTTACAGGTGCATTTTGTATATAGTCCCTGTGTTACATGTTTACAGGTGCATTCTGTATATAGTCCCTGTGTTACATGTTTACAGGTGCATTGTGTATATAGTCACTGTGTTACATGTTTACAGGTGCATTCTGTATATAGTCACTGTGTTACATGTTTACAGGTACATTCTGTATATAGTCACTGTGTTACATGTTTACAGGTGCATTCTGTATATAGTCACTGTGTTACATGTTTACAGGTGCATTCTGTATATAGTCACTGTGTTACATGTTTACAGGTACATTCTGTATATAGTCACTGTGTTACATGTTTACAGGTGCATTCTGTATATAGTCACTGTGTTACATGTTTACAGGTGCATTCTGTATATAGTCACTGTGTTACATGTTTACAGGTACATTCTGTATATAGTCACTGTGTTACATGTTTACAGGTGCATTCTGTATATAGTCACTGTGTTACATGTTTACAGGTGCATTCTGTATATAGTCACTGTGTTACATGTTTACAGGTGCATTCTGTATTGAGGTATGTTAATAGGGAGCTCTTAAGAGACTTTAGACTGGGGGAAGATTTGATGGTGTCTGGGAGGTTATTCCATAATTGTGGTGCTCTGTAGGAAAATGAGGATCGAATCATTTTCTTTTTGTATTGTGGTATTGCAAGTAAGGTTCTGGTCGTCCTGGATCGGAGGTTATAGGATGAGGGAGCTGCTGGGGGAAGCCGTCTATTCAGGTAGGGTGGTAGCTTCCCAGAAAAGCTCTTAAACACCAGGCTGGAAAGGTGAAGGGTGCGTCTGGATTCCAGCGACGGCCAGTTTAGTTCTTTTAACATGTCACAATGGTGGGTCATGTAGTTACCTTGTAGCACAAAGCGGCAGAATGAGTTATACAATGTAGTAAGTTTCTGAAGGTGTGTTTGCGGGGCGGGTGCATATACTACATCTTCGCTTTCTTACCGCGGGGCTCAGGCAGGATTTGTTTCTGTACAGGGCACCTAGTTTGGGGTAAAGTTTAGATGAGAGTTTTTCGATGTGGGGCCAAAGGATAGATTTGGGTGTAACCACATACCTAGATATTTGAGAGAAGTGACGGTGGTCAGCGTGCCATTTGATTTTGTCCTGACACATAGATGGGGAGTTTGCAATTTGTGTAGTTTATGTTTTGTTCCAAAGAGCATCGTTACAGTTGTGTCAGTATTTAGTTATAGTTTTTGTTATCTTTGATCCACTTTTCTACCTCTGTGAATTGTTCTTGCAGCACGGCCTCCAGCTGCGGGAGATTTGGTTTGCTGGTATAGGTTACAGTGGCGTCTGCGTACATGTGTACAGTTGAAGCGTTGCTGGTATTGGTTACAGTGTCTGCGTACATGTGTACAGTTGAGGCGTTGCTGGTATAGGTTACGGTGGCGTCTGCGTACATGTGTACAGTTGAGGCGTTGCTGGTATTGGTTACAGTGTCTGCGTACATGTGTACAGTTGAGGCTTTGCTGGTATAGGTTACGGTGGCGTCTGCGTACATATGTACAGTTGAGTGGAATAATAAGTTGCGTCGTCGTTGTGGGGGGGTGAGTGGAATAATAAGTGGCGTCGTCGTTGCGGGGGGGTGAGTGGAATAATAAGTGGCGTCATCGTTGTGGGGGGGTGAGTGGAATAATAAATTGCGTCGTCGTTGCGGGGGGGTGAGTGGAATAATAAGTTGCGTCGTCGTTGCGGGGGGGGGAGTGGAATAAGTGGCGTCGTCGTTGCGGGGGGGTGAGTGGAATAATAAGTTGCGTCGTCGTTGTGGGGGGGTGAGTGGAATGATAAGTTGCGTCGTCGTTGTGGGGGGGTGAGTGGAATGATAAGTTGCGTCGTCGTTGTGGGGGGGTGAGTGGAATAATAAGTTGCGTCGTCGTTGCGGGGGGGGTGAGTGGAATAATAAGTGGCGTCGTCATTGCGGGGGGGGGGGGAATAATAAGTTGCGTCGTCGTTGCGGGGGGGTGAGTGGAATAATAAGTTGCGTCGTTGTTGCGGGGGGTGAGTGGAATAAGTGGTGTCGTCGTTGCGGGGGGGTGGAATAATAAGTTGCGTCGTCGTTGCGGGGGGGTGAGTGGAATAATAAGTGGCGTCGTCGTTGTGGGGGGGGGGTGAGTGGAATAATAAGTGGCGTCGTTGTTGCGGGGGGTGAGTGGAATAAGTGGTGTCGTCGTTGCGGGGGGGTGAGTGGAATAATAAATTGCGTCGTCGTTGTGGGGGGGTGAGTGGAATAATAAGTTGCGTCGTCGTTGCGGGGGGTGAGTGGAATAATAAGTTGCGTCGTCGTTGCGGGGGGGGTGAGTGGAATAATAAGTGGCGTCGTCGTTGCGGGGGACGGGGGGGTGGAATAATAAGTTGCGTCGTCGTTGTGGGGGGGTCGGGGGGTGGAATAATAAGTGCGTCGTCGTTGCGGGGGGGTCGGGGGGTGGAATAATAATGGCCTCGTTCGTCGTTGCGGGGGGTCAGGGGGGTGGAATAATAAGTGGCGTCGTCGTTGCGGGGGGGACGGGGGGTGGAATAATAAGTTGTGTCGTCGTTGTGGGGGGGTGAGTGGAATAATAAGTGGCGTCGTCGTTGCGGGGGGGACGGGGGGGTGGAATAATAAGTGGCGTCGTCGTTGCGGGGGGGTCGGGGGGTGGAATAATAAGTGGCCTCGTTCGTCGTTGCGGGGGGGTCAGGGGGGGTGGAATAATAAGTGGCGTCGTCGTTGCGGGGGGGACGGGGGGGTGGAATAATAAGTGGTGTCGTCGTTGCGGGGGGTCAGGGGGTGGAATAATAAGTCTGTGTTTAGGTTTTCTTTTTGGAAATTGCGCTCTTCCTGAATTAATTAGGTTTCGGGTGGTGCATGCTGGGACGGGAGCCCTGTAATCTGAATAATGCATGCTGCAGGCTCTCTCTTGCAGGTGTAGGCCCCCCCTCAGCACATGAGGGGTTAATGCTGTGCAGGCTCAGGGGATGCTCTGGGATGATGGCAGATGACACGTCGGGCACTAGGACCGTGGGGGAGTCGGGAGCTGCAGCCTGCAGACACTGCACCAGCCCTGCAGGGAGGGAGGTGAGAGCTCCTGGTGCAGGGACTGGGGGGCTGGGGAGGAATTTGGGGGGAAAGGGGGGGTGGAGGGGTAATGCAACAGCTGAAAGAGGGGAGGGGGGTGAGAGGAGGAAGATTGAGCAGTGAGAGGCAGTGCCATGTGTCACTGGGGTCTGGACAGCCTCCTGCCCCCATCCTTCTGCAGAGGGGACCCCCTGCCCCCCCCAAAATAACCTTCTCCCCCCCCCCGGTATAGCGGGAGAAAAGCTGTCACTGCTGCACAACGTCTGCCCAGGAAGAGCCGGTAGATCCAATCTCTGCTCCATAGACACATTATAGCAGGTCAGATCCCTATAGATCCCATCACTGGATCTCTCCCACTCCCTGGTCACATAATATGAAATCCCTATAGATTCCGCCACTGGATTTCTGTCTCACCCTTTTGTCCCGCTGTACCAGACCCTGAGCAGAGGGATCCGCTGCCCCCAGATCACTGAACGCCATAAGACGCAAAGGAATACGTTTGCAGAAAGCGCCCCCTCCCCTGGGCAGCAGCAGAGACCCCCTGCTAGGCGTGTGTGCAATCTGTGCCAGGCGTGTGTGCAATCTGTGCCAGGCGTGTGCAATCTGTGCCAGGCGTGTGTGTGCAATCTGTGCCAGGCGTGTGTGTGCAATCTGTGCCAGGCGTGTGTGTGCAATCTGTGCCAGGCGTGTGTGCAATCTGTGCCAGGCGTGTGCAATCTGTGCCAGGCGTGTGTGCAATCTGTGCCAGGCGTGTGCAATCTGTAACAGGCGTGTGCAATCTGTGCCAGGCGTGTGCAATCTGTGCCAGGCGTGTGCCATGTAAAGAGACGGCCATTCTCCATTACCCAGCTGGATTCCTCCCAAATCCGACCCTCCTTGGAGATCCTCATCCCAGACTGGTCCGGACGGAGAGGCTGCGGCAGCGGAGGCGGCTGGCATCCGGTGCCCGTCCTTTCGAGAGGAGATGCCCTTGGTTCTTGGGACGCACAGTCGCTGACATCAATATGCTCCGTCCGTGGCATCTCGTCCTGGGTAAGTGCTGCCCTCTGCATCATAATGTCATGTCAGGTTGCACCATCGCCCCCCCCCCCACACCGGGTATCATGCATGAGGCTGGCATGCGGCATTAACCCCTCCGGTGCCAGAGCGATCACACACATCTCACTGAATACCCCGTACCAAGCGGCTGCCACATACACGAACCCCGACCCTTTAATCTGCTTAAAGCACAAAAAACGCTTTACACTACGGCCTCTATCTGATTTAACCCCTCGTCTCCTGGCAAAATGATGCAACCTCTAAAAATAAATTCTGACTGACCTCATAGCAGCGTGACCCACAGCTGCTCACCTATGACCTCATTATGTGTGACCTCATAGCAGCGTGACCCACGGCCGCTCACCTATGACCTCATTACGTGTGACCTCATAGCAGTGTGACCCACAGCTGCTCACCTATGACCTCATTATGTGTGACCTCATAGCAGCGTGACCCACAGCCGCTCACCTATGACCTCATTATGTGTGACCTCATAGCAGCGTGACCCACCGGCGCTCACCTATGACCTCATTATGTGTGACCTCATAGCAGCGTGACCCACGGCCGCTCACCTATGACCTCATTATGTGTGACCTCATAGCAGCGTGACCCACTGCCGCTCACCTATGACCTCATTATGTGTGACCTCATAGCAGCGTGACCCACCGGCGCTCACCTATGACCTCATTATGTGTGACCTCATAGCAGCGTGACCCACGGCCGCTCACCTATGACATAAATGCTACCTAAACCTTACTCCTCCCGAACTGCTCCCCCTGTGCCAACTACTCCCTGCATCCTACTCCTCCCAAACTGCGCCTCTTTGCAGTAAGTGCACCTGGCAGAATGCACGTGTTGTTGTAATGGTGCTGTGCCCGCTCGCCACATGGTGGGCATTGTGGTGGGCACGGGGGGCTGGGCACGTGACTGGTTCAGTCTCTGTGGGTTGTGTTTGGGATAATGAGATTAGAGCCCGTGTGCGGCTGATGGATCCATCAAGGTAAACAGGCCCCGGAGGACGCGCGCTTACACGGCGCAGCGCGTCTGCGTGACATTTACACCCTGCCTCATGTTAGGGAGCCAGGCCTGGGCCAGGAGGCTGCTCGATGGGGCCAGGAGGCTGCTCGATGGGGCCAGGAGGCTGCTCGATGGGGCCAGGAGGCTGCTCGATGGGGCCCCGAGGCTGCTCTATAGGGTCCCACGGCAGCTCCACAACCTCAAACAATACAGGAAATGGCATTGTGAGGAATCACTGATACTAAAACATACATTAATTCCCAGAATCTTGGCTCAAAATAAAAGCTTAGAGACGATAATACTGTCTCCCCCCCCCCATGTTCTGTCCCTGTCCTGTCTCGCCCCGTCACGGACTGACGTCATTTTAAAGAATTGTGTCACATCAGGATTCTTGGACGTGTCTTGAAAGCTGCCCTGCCTGATGGCACTTTGCACATGCTCAGTCTGCCTCTTCCAGAGATTTATGAGGTCACCCATTCCCTCTCCATCTGGACGATCAATCAGGCAGCAGCGACGTCTTGTAAAGAAGCAGAGGGATCTCAGCCTCTCCGATAACTTCAAGCCTGGCTGTCAAACCCACAGACCCCCCCCCCCCAGATGTTGATGCCTACAATTCCCAGAATTCTTTCATTGCAACAGATGGCCTGGGAATTGTACCGGCTGGGTGGAGTAGAGGTAATGTCACCTCTCTGCATGGAGAGAGCCTGTGGAGTCATGGGTTCGTAAGTGTCCTTGGCCAAGACACCTAACGGTACAGACTCGCCACCCAGGACATACTTGAAAACGAGAGAAATCTCAATGTATCCTTCCTGGTAAAATCCTTTCACAAAAAAAAAATTGTGGGAGTTGTAGATCAGGAACATCTGGGGAGGCCGGAGTTTGACAGCCCTGACTTAAGAGAGACCTGACGATGACAATGTGTGTGAGATGGGGTGACCTCATCGTGTGAGATAAGGTCAGGAAGTGATGTCACCTCAATGCGCAACGCAAGAATTCATAACTATATTATATTCGGGGTCATGTGGGACGGATGTTGTATAGTTATATATATATACCTGGGGGAGGAGACCCCCCCCCCCCCAAACCGACACAATGTAACAACCGGTGCAGACTATTCATGGTGAGACAGATACTAATGAGACAGAAAGCGTCCGTGTAAACAGACTGCGCTGACCTGGTCTCAAACAGCAGAGTGCAAGCGGGACATTCTCCTTTGTGACCTGATGAAAGGAGATTTCACCTACAGCAGAGGAAACGCTTCTTTACAGTAAGACACAGGGGTGGAATTCTCTGCTCAGGGCAGGCGTTCCACCTGATTCACCATGTGACTTCTTATAAGGTGGATGTTTCTGGATATAAAATCTGCAGCAATCACAGGGGGCCGGGGGGCTCGTCCTGGGGGGGCTTGTCCTGGGGGGGCTCATCCTGGAGGGGCCGGGGGGGCTCGTTCTGGAGAAGTCGAGGGGGCATGTCCTGGGGGGCTCGTCCTGGGGGGGCCGGGGGGCTCGTCCTGGGGGGCCGGGGGCTCATCCTGGAGGGGCCGGGGGGGCTCATTCTGGAGAGGCCGTGGGGGCTCGTCCTGGGGGGCCGGGGGCTCATCCTGGAGGGGTCAGGGGGGCTCGTCCTGGAGGGGTCATTACAGTGCGATTGCTATAAGTTTGCATTTGTTCATGTAGGGCACCAGGACTTGTGAAAGGTCACGTAAGGCTGAAACGTTGCCACCCAATAAAAGCTGCTGCTGTTTGATGGCATTGGGGGGGGGGGGCGCCCGGATGCCTCGGGTTAATATGTGTTCTGATACTGTCCCGTTCTGTGCCTGTCCCTGCAGGGCTCCTGTGCTTCGTCTCAGCTGAGGAGCTCCATTCTGAAGGCCTCTCGTCCACCTCACTCCTGGAACTCTCCCCGTCTCACCTGAGGGGTCTGGACTCCACCGAGCGCGAAGACGACGGATACCAGGAGCCAGATGTCCTGCAAGAGTTCCTGCACGCTCAGCATGACGGCTCTGGGCTCTCCAGCCAGGAGAACGAGGAGAATGAGGAGACCTCCATCCTGCAGTCCTCACAGCTTTTTGGGGACGACGAAAGACAAGTGAATGGAAGCGGTGAGAGTAATGATGACCTCCAGCGAGGTGAGCGCGGTGCCTGACGCCGCTAAGAGATGGAAGCACGATCTGTAAAACTGTAACATGTCGAGAGAATTATACCTCTCTGTCCGTCTGTCCCTCTGCCCGTCTGTCCCTCTGTCCCTATGTCCCTCTATCCGTCTGTCCGTCTGTCCCTCTGTCCGTCTGTCCCTCTGACCGTCTGTCCCTATGTCCCTCTATCCGTCTGTCCCTCTGTCCGTCTGTCCCTATGTCCCTCTATCCGTCTGTCCCTCTGTCCGTCTGTCCCTCTATCCGTCTGTCCCTCTATCCGTCTGTCCCTCTATCCGTCTGTCCCTCTATCCGTCTGTCCCTCTATCCGTCTGTCCCTCTATCCGTCTGTCCCTCTGTCCGTCTGTCCCTCTATCCGTCTGTCCCTCTATCCGTCTGTCCCTCTATCCGTCTGTCCCTCTATCCGTCTGTCCCTCTATCCGTCTGTCCCTCTATCCCTCTATCCCTCTATCCGTCTGTCCCTCTATCCCTCTGTCCGTCTGTCCCTCTATCCCTCTGTCCCTCTGTCCGTCTGTCCGTCTGTCCCTCTATCCGTCTGTCCGTCTGTCCCTCTGTCCGTCTGTCCCTCTGTCCGTCTGTCCGTCTGTCCCTCTGTCCCTCTGTCCGTCTGTCCCTCTTTCCGTCTGTCCCTCTATCCGTCTGTCCCTCTATCCCTCTATCCCTCTGTCCGTCTGTCCCTCTATCCGTCTGTCCCTCTATCCGTCTGTCCCTCTATCCGTCTGTCCCTCTATCCGTCTGTCCGTCTGTCCCTCTGTCCGTCTGTCCCTCTGTCCGTCTGTCCCTATGTCCCTCTATCCGTCTGTCCCTATGTCCCTCTATCCGTCTGTCCCTCTATCCGTCTGTCCCTCTATCCGTCTGTCCCTCTATCCGTCTGTCCCTCTATCCGTCTGTCCCTCTATCCGTCTGTCCCTCTATCCCTCTATCCCTCTATCCGTCTGTCCCTCTATCCCTCTGTCCGTCTGTCCCTCTATCCCTCTGTCCCTCTGTCCGTCTGTCCGTCTGTCCCTCTATCCGTCTGTCCGTCTGTCCCTCTGTCCGTCTGTCCCTCTGTCCGTCTGTCCGTCTGTCCCTCTGTCCGTCTGTCCCTCTTTCCGTCTGTCCCTCTATCCGTCTGTCCCTCTATCCCTCTATCCCTCTGTCCGTCTGTCCCTCTATCCGTCTGTCCCTCTATCCGTCTGTCCCTCTATCCGTCTGTCCGTCTGTCCCTCTGTCCGTCTGTCCCTCTGTCCGTCTGTCCCTATGTCCCTCTATCCGTCTGTCCCTATGTCCCTCTATCCGTCTGTCCGTCTGACCCTCTGTCCGTCTGTCCCTATGTCCCTCTATCCGTCTGTCCGTCTGTCCCTCTGTCCGTCTGTCCGTCTGTCCCTCTGTCCGTCTGTCCCTCTATCCGTCTGTCCCTCTATCCGTCTGTCCCTCTATCCGTCTGTCCCTCTATCCGTCTGTCCCTCTATCCGTCTGTCCCTCTATCCGTCTGTCCCTCTATCCCTCTATCCGTCTGTCCCTCTATCCCTCTGTCCGTCTGTCCCTCTATCCCTCTGTCCGTCTGTCCCTCTGTCCGTCTGTCCGTCTGTCCCTCTATCCATCTGTCCGTCTGTCCCTCTGTCCCTCTGTCCGTCTGTCCCTCTGTCCGTCTGACCCTCTGTCCCTCTGTCCGTCTGTCCCTCTGTCCGTCTGTCCCTCTGTCCCTCTGTCCGTCTGTCCGTCTGTCCCTCTGTCCGTCTGTCCCTCTATCCCTCTGTCCCTCTATCCCTCTGTCCCTCTATCCGTCTGTCCGTCTGTCCGTCTGTCCCTCTGTCCGTCTGTCCCTCTGTCCGTCTGTCCCTCTGTCCGTCTGTCCGTCTGTCCCTCTGTCCCTCTATCCGTCTGTCCCTCTATCCGTCTGTCCCTCTATCCCTCTGTCCCTCTATCCGTCTGTCCCTCTATCCATCTGTCCGTCTGTCCCTCTGTCCGTCTGTCCCTCTGTCCGTCTGTCCCTCTATCCGTCTGTCCCTCTGTCCGTCTGTCCCTCTGTCCGTCTGTCCCTCTGTCCGTCTGTCCCTCTGTCCGTCTGTCCCTCTGTCCGTCTGACCCTCTGTCCGTCTGACCCTCTATCCCTCTGTCCCTCTATCCCTCTGTCCGTCTGTCCCTCTATCCGTCTGTCCCTCTATCCGTCTGTCCCTCTGTCCGTCTGTCCCTCTATCCCTCTGTCCGTCTGTCCCTCTGTCCGTCTGTCCCTCTATCCATCTGTCCCTCTGTCCGTCTGTCCCTCTGTCCGTCTGTCCCTCTGTCCGTCTGTCCCTCTGTCCGTCTGTCCCTCTGTCCCTCTGTCCGTCTGTCCCTCTGTCCGTCTGTCCCTCTGTCCGTCTGTCCCTCTGTCCGTCTGTCCGTCTGTCCCTCTGTCCATCTGTCCCTCTGTCCCTCTATCCGTCTGTCCCTCTATCCGTCTGTCCCTCTATCCCTCTGTCCCTCTGTCCCTCTATCCGTCTGTCCCTCTATCCGTCTGTCCGTCTGTCCCTCTGTCCGTCTGTCCCTCTGTCCGTCTGTCCCTCTATCCGTCTGTCCCTCTGTCCGTCTGTCCGTCTGTCCCTCTGTCCGTCTGTCCCTCTGTCCCTCTGTCCGTCTGTCCCTCTGTCCGTCTGTCCCTCTGTCCCTCTATCCGTCTGTCCCTCTATCCGTCTGTCCCTCTATCCCTCTGTCCCTCTGTCCCTCTATCCGTCTGTCCCTCTATCCGTCTGTCCGTCTGTCCCTCTGTCCGTCTGTCCCTCTATCCGTCTGTCCCTCTGTCCGTCTGTCCGTCTGTCCCTCTGTCCGTCTGACCCTCTGTCCGTCTGACCCTCTATCCCTCTGTCCCTCTATCCCTCTATCCCTCTGTCCGTCTGTCCCTCTATCCGTCTGTCCCTCTATCCGTCTGTCCGTCTGTCCCTCTGTCCGTCTGTCCCTCTGTCCGTCTGTCCCTCTGTCCGTCTGTCCCTATGTCCCTCTATCCGTCTGTCCCTCTGTCCCTCTGTCCCTCTATCCGTCTGTCCCTCTGTCCGTCTGTCCCTCTATCCGTCTGTCCCTCTGTCCGTCTGTCCCTCTGTCCGTCTGTCCGTCTGTCCCTCTGTCCGTCTGTCCCTCTGTCCGTCTGTCCCTCTGTCCGTCTGTCCCTCTATCCGTCTGTCCCTCTATCCGTCTGTCCCTCTATCCCTCTATCCGTCTGTCCCTCTATCCCTCTGTCCGTCTGTCCCTCTATCCCTCTGTCCGTCTGTCCCTCTGTCCCTCTATCCCTCTATCCGTCTGTCCCTCTGTCCGTCTGTCCCTCTGTCCGTCTGTCCCTCTATCCGTCTGTCCCTCTATTCGTCTGTCCCTCTGTCCGTCTGTCCCTCTGTCCGTCTGTCCCTCTGTCCGTCTGTCCCTCTGTCCGTCTGTCCCTCTGTCCGTCTGTCCCTCTGTCCGTCTGTCCCTCTGTCCGTCTGACCCTCTGTCCCTCTGTCCCTCTGTCCCTCTGTCCGTCTGTCCCTCTGTCCCTCTGTCCCTCTGTCCGTCTGTCCGTCTGTCCCTCTATCCGTCTGTCCCTCTATCCGGCTGTCCCTCTATCCCTCTGTCCCTCTATCCGTCTGTCCCTCTATCCGTCTGTCCCTCTATCCGTCTGTCCCTCTATCCGTCTGTCCCTCTGACCCTCTGTCCGTCTGTCCCTCTGTCCCTCTGTCCGTCTGTCCGTCTGTCCCTCTGTCTGTCTGTCCGTCTGTCCCTCTGTCCGTCTGTCCCTATGTCCCTCTATCCGTCTGTCCCTCTATCTGTCTGTCCCTATGTCCCTCTATCCGTCTGTCCCTCTATCCCTCTATCCGTCTGTCCCTATGTCCCTCTATCCGTCTGTCCCTCTATCCGTCTGTCCATCTGTCCCTCTGTATATCCTGGATTCTGTGTGTTTATCCCTTGTGTCTGTCTCTCCGTCTCTTCTTGTGTCTGTCTCTCCGTCTCTTCTTGTGTCTGTCTCTCCGTCTCTTCTTGTGTCTGTCTCTCTCTCTCTTCTTGTGTCTGTCTCTCTCTTCTTGTGTCTGTCTCTCTCTTCTTCTGTCTGTCTCTCTCTCTTCTTGTGTCTGTCTCTCTCTTCTTCTGTCTGTCTCTCTCTCTTCTTGTGTCTGTCTCTCTCTCTTCTTATGTCTGTCTCTCCATCTATTCTAGTCTGTCTCTCCGTCTCCCCTTGTGTCTGTCTCTCTCTTCTTCTGTCTGTCTCTCTCTTCTTCTGTCTGTCTCTCTCTTCTTCTGTCTGTCTCTCTCTCTTCTTGTGTCTGTCTCTCTCTTCTTCTGTCTGTCTCTCTCTCTTCTTCTGTCTGTCTCTCTCTCTTCTTATGTCTGTCTCTCCATCTATTCTAGTCTGTCTCTCCTTCTCCCCTTGTGTCTGTCTCTCTTGTGTCTGTCTCTCTCTTCTTGTGTCTGTCTCTCCGTCTCCTCTTGTGTCTGCTAACTAACTGACCACTCCCATCCTCCACAGCCAATCCCACACTCACTCCCATCTCATGCAGCCAATCCCACACTCACTCCCATCTCATGCAGCCAATCCCACACTCACTCCCATCCTCCACAGCCAATCCCACACTCACTCCCATCTCATGCAGCCAATCCCACACTCACTCCCATCTCATGCAGCCAATCCCACACTCACTCCCATCTCATGCAGCCAATCCCACACTCACTCCCATCCTCCACAGCCAATCCCACACTCACTCCCATCCTCCACAGCCAATCCCACACTCACTCCCATCTCATGCAGCCAATCCCACACTCACTCCCATCTCATGCAGCCAATCCCACACTCACTCCCATCTCATGCAGCCAATCCCACACTCACTCCCATCTCATGCAGCCAATCCCACACTCACTCCCATCCTCCACAGCCAATCCCACACTCACTCCCATCTCATGCAGCCAATCCCACACTCACTCCCATCTCATGCAGCCAATCCCACACTCACTCCCATCTCATGCAGCCAATCCCACACTCACTCCCATCTCATGCAGCCAATCCCACACTCACTCCCATCCTACAGAGCCAAAAGTAAATCCGTTACTGTTTTCTTCCTCCGGTTTTTACAGATTATCCGGCCTCCACCTTCAGCTATGAAACCGTCCAAGAAGAAATGAGGAACGGAGACAAATCCCCAAAACACAACCAGGAAACATCTACATCATGGTTGTCTACAGGCTCAAGAGAGTCGCCCAAGCAAGCTTCTCCCGACTCTGGAACCTCAGAGGATGAAGAGGACATCCATCCGGAAACGCACGAGGATCGCTCCGACCTTCCAGATCAAAGGTTGAAGGTGGCCCTGTCCACTGTTTCATCTGTTGCTCCAGGGCAACCAACTGCGAGGACACCGAGAAAGTCCAAGAAGCACCCGACAACCAAGAATCACCATGTCAACCACAAGCCGAAGTCTGTGACCCAGCACGGGCCCACCGTGGACCTGCCCGTCGATGACACCCATAGGCACAACGATGAGGGAAGTGAAGGCAAGACCAATGACTCGGCCAATGCTGTCCAAGAAGCCGAGAATAAGATGAACCTTCCAAAGCTGATCACCCTTCAGGACGAGGCCGGGACACACCGAGCTGCACCCACTGAGCCGCAGTTGGGGTCAGAGCAGGTAATTAGAATAATAATTATCATAAATAATGTTTTCTCGCCTGTAACGAAGCTCTGAAATCCTCCCGGACCGGAGCCAGGCAAATCTGTTGGTATCTGGGTGGCATAAAGGGGCACCTGTAGCACTTAGACAAGTTGCATAGGGCTTGGCCAGGGGCCCCTGAACATAGTATGGGCTGTCACCCCCTGATGGCGGCCCTGGAGGTAAAAGTGAGATACACTGGGTGAATGGATGGAGATGCTGATACAGATAGACCTTATGCAGCATAACACATCCAGGTGAACCAGGACTGGGCTCACACCGCACAGAGCAATGAGCTGCTCAGCTGCGACGCGGGACAAAAATCTCCAAAGTACTGCAGTAAATACTCTGTAACGTCTCTTCTCCTCTAACACGGCGCTGCATGAGTGTAAAGAAGAGCTGCAGCATGAATGAGCAGAGCGTCAGACGAAGCCGAGCACTGGATAGCGTTTGCGCTCACATTCTGTGGAGCATCGTTTGCTCGTTGTAGCAGGGGGACACTTTTGACAAACCTAAGAGACTGGAATTTTGGGCGATATTTAGGGGCGGAGCTTCAGATCCCGGATTTCGATTTTGGGCTAATTTATCTCGTATATATTTGAGCTTTTTGTTCTGTTTTCTTCCCGCGCTCGCTCCTTTACGCAGCGCACGTCTCGCTTGATGCAACGGCGCATCACACGGGCGAATTAATTACGCAGACATTGCGAGTCAGAGGCCGAGCGGCTGCACTTTTTAATCCGGGTGCGGAGCTCGGGGATTAGGAGTTGCTGGTTGTGGATTTACTCTTCTCTTTGTGCCTTTTTTCAGGTAATCTGCAACGATTGGATTAACCTCGCTGGGAAGAATTATGTCATCCTCAACATGTCAGACGACATCGATTGTGTAGGTACCGGAGTCCACACAGCCTCCTGATCCACTACTACAAACCCAAGTAAAGGCCTGTGCAGAGGATTATCCAGGGGGTTATTCGCCAAGTGGTGAATCGGTGGAGAATTGTAAATTTTATTTTTTCTGGTGAGCTTTAGGTCAGGGCTGTCAAACTCCACCCCCCCCCCCGATGTTGATGCCTACAATTCCCAGAAATCTTTGAATGCATTAGATGGTCAGGGAGTCATGGGAGTGGTAGTTCAAAAACATCTGGGGGGCCGGTGTTTAACAGCTCTGCTTTAGGGAGTTTAATCCAGTGATGAGAATGTCCAGTCCTCCCAGATCAGCGCCTCTTTCATCATTCATCTGGTGTCGCTTTACCAGAAATATTCTGGAGAAACACGTTAAAATGAGGCGATTCCAGGTAACATGAGGCGAGGAGGCGCTCAGCTCCAGATAATGCCCTTTCTGTCTGACACATTGTATCGCTCCACTCATCGGTTCCTAGCCTCGTTTCCGTGGCCCCGTTTCTGTGGCCCCGTTTCTGTGGCCCATTCTGTCTGACACATTGTATCGTTCCATTGATTGGCCCCTGGCCTCGTTTCCGTGGCCCCGTTTCTGTGTGACACATTGTATCACTTCATTCATTGGCTCCTGGACTTGTCTCCGTGGCCCATTCTGTCTGACACATTGTATCGTTCCATTGATTGGCCCCTGGCCCCGTTTCTGTGTGACACATTGTATCACTTCATTCATTGGCTCCTGGACTTGTCTCCGTGGCCCATTCTGTCTGACACATTGTATCGTTCCATTGATCGGCTCCTGGCCTCGTTTCCGTGGCCCCGTTTCTGTGTGACACATTGTATCACCCACATCAGTTCCTGGCCTCGTTTCTGTGGCCCATTCTGGCTGACACATTGTATCGTTCCATTGATCGGCTCCTGGCCTCGTTTCCGTGGCCCCGTTTCTGTGTGACACATTGTATCACTCCACTCATCAGTTCCTGGCCTCGTTTCTGTGGCCCATTCTGGCTGACACATTGTATCGTTCCATTGATCGGCTCCTGGCCTCGTTTCCGTGGCCCCGTTTCTGTGTGACACATTGTATCACTTCATTCATTGGCTCCTGGACTTGTCTCCGTGGTCCAGTCTTGATTTTGTCAGCATCCTTGAATGTTACTCCGGATTCGCAAACCGAAGCCGGGCACAGGAGTTACTGGTCACTATGACAACAGTCGACTAGCTTTATTAACCATCTCCAGGATCTTTGTGTTGCCATGGAAACAACAGGCTTGATTAGACGGTCGGAGAGGGAGGGGGGGAATAACGCGTCGTTATGACCTCTCAATGCAAATTAACCCATTATGTGCCACATTCAAATTACAGTAAGTGCCAGGGCAGAAAGTCATGTCTGTCCCTGCTGGGGGGCTGCCTCTAGGGTCCCCCCAAAATCTGTCCACTGCGGATGCGGATTCCATCTGTTATTTTATAATCCCTGTGATCACAGCAAAGCTAAATTCCCAATTATTAATCTGCTGCATGAGGTGGCGGCTGCGCGGCCGACCCTTTAATGACTGATTCTTAACATCTTCTTCAATTCTCTGATTCCTGAAATCTACAGGGGCAGAGGGGAAATGATTCCTACATGTGGTGCGGGGTGTGAACACTATCAGGGTTATTCAGAGAGCGGTGAAGAGCAGGAGAATGACTGGAGAATGGAAAATTCGAGGTTAAAATACCATAACCAGAAAAATTATCCCCATTTTGACCTAAAATTTTCCAGTCATTCTCCTGCTTTTCACCGCGCTCTGAATAACCCTGTATATTGTGGGGTGTGAATACTATATTGCGGGGTGTGAATACTATATTGCGGGGTGTGAATACTATGTTGCGGGGTGTGAATACTATGTTGCGGGGTGTGAATACTATATTGTGGGGTGTGAATACTATATTGCGGGGTGTGAATACTATATTGCGGGGTGTGAATACTATGTTGCGGGGTGTGAATACTATATTGTGGGGTGTGAATACTATATTGCGGGGTGTGAATACTATATTGCGGGGTGGGTGAATACTATGTTGCGGGGTGTGAATACTATATTGTGGGGTGTGAATACTATATTGCGGGGTGTGAATACTATGTTGCGGGGTGTGAATACTATATTGCGGGTGTGAATACTATATTGCGGGGTGTGAATACTATATTGCGGGGTGTGAATACTATATTGCGGGGTGTGAATACTATATTGTGGGGTGTGAATACTATATTGCGGGGTGTGAATACTATATTGCGGGGTGTGAATACTATGTTGCGGGTGTGAATACTATATTGTGGGGTGTGAATACTATATTGCGGGGTGTGAATACTATGTTGCGGGGTGTGAATACTATATTGCGGGTGTGAATACTATATTGTGGGGTGTGAATACTATATTGTGGGGTGTGAATACTATATTGCGGGGTGTGAATACTATGTTGCGGGGTGTGAATACTATATTGCGGGGTGTGAATACTATATTGCGGGGTGTGAATACTATATTGCGGGGTGTGAATAATACATTGGTGGGTGTGAATACTATGTTGCGGGGTGTGAATACTATATTGCGGGGTGTGAATACTATATTGCGGGGTGTGAATACTATATTGTGGGGTGTGAATACTATATTGTGGGGTGTGAATACTATATTGCGGGGTGTGAATACTATATTGCGGGGTGTGAATACTATATTGCGGGGTGTGAATACTATATTGTGGGGTGTGAATACTATATTGCGGGGTGTGAATACTATATTGCGGGGTGTGAATACTATATTGCGGGGTGTGAATAATACATTGGTGGGTGTGAATACTATGTTGCGGGGTGTGAATACTATATTGCGGGGTGTGAATACTATATTGCGGGGTGTGAATACTATATTGTGGGGTGTGAATACTATATTGTGGGGCGTGAATACTATGTTGCGGGGTGTGAATACTATATTGCGGGGTGTGAATACTATATTGCGGGGTGTGAATACTATATTGCGGGGTGTGAATAATACATTGGTGGGTGTGAATACTATGTTGCGGGGTGTGAATACTATATTGCGGGGTGTGAATACTATGTTGCGGGGTGTGAATACTATATTGCGGGTGTGAATACTATATTGTGGGGTGTGAATACTATATTGTGGGGTGTGAATACTATATTGCGGGGTGTGAATACTATGATTGCGGGGGTGTGAATACTATATTGCGGGGTGTGAATACTATATTGCGGGGTGTGAATACTATATGCGGGGTGTGAATAATACATTGGTGGGTGTGAATACTATGTTGTGGGGTGTGAATACTATATTGCGGGGTGTGAATAACTATGTTGGCGGGGTGTGAATACTATATTGCGGGTGTGAATACTATATTGTGGGGTGTGAATACTATATTGTGGGGTGTGAATACTATATTGCGGGGTGTGAATACTATGTTGCGGGTGTGAATACTATATTGCGGGTGTGAATACTATATTGTGGGGTGTGAATACTATATTGTGGGTGTGTGATACTATATTGCGGGGTGTGAATACTATGTTGCGGGGTGTGAATACTATATTGCGGGGTGTGAATACTATATTGCGGGGTGTGAATACTATATTGCGGGGTGTGAATAATACATTGGTGGGTGTGAATACTATGTTGTGGGGGTGAATACTATATTGGGGGTGTGAATACTATATTGCGGGGTGTGAATACTATATTGCGGGGTGTGAATACTATATTGTGGGGTGTGAATACTATATTGCGGGGTGTGAATACTATATTGCGGGGTGTGAATAATACATTGGTGGTGTGAATACTATGTTGCGGGGTGTGAATACTATATTGCGGGGTGTGAATACTATATTGCGGGGTGTGAATATATATTGTGGGGTGTGAATACTATATTGCGGGGTGTGAATACTATATTGTGGGGTGTGAATACTATATTGCGGGGTGTGAATACTATTTGTGGGGTGTGAATACTATATTGCGGGGTGTGAATACTATATTGCGGGGTGTGAATAATACATTGGTGGGTGTGAATACTATGTTGCGGGGTGTGAATACTATATTGCGGGGTGTGAATACTATATTGCGGGGTGTGAATACTATATTGTGGGGTGTGAATACTATATATTGTGGCGTGAATACTATGTTGCGGGGTGTGAATACTATATTGCGGGGTGTGAATACTATATTGCGGGGTGTGAATACTATATTGCGGGGTGTGAATACTATATTGTGGGGTGTGAATACTATATTGTGGGGCGTGAATACTATGTTGCGGGGTGTGAATACTATATTGCGGGGTGTGAATACTATATTGTGGGGCGTGAATACTATGTTGCGGGGTGTGAATACTATATTGCGGGGTGTGAATACTATATTGCGGGGTGTGAATACTATATTGTGGGGTGTATACTGTGGAAACACCCAAAAACAATGAGCAGCAAAAAAACACCACCCTGATATCCACCAAATTCAGAAAGCATATAACATGAAAAACAAAAATTGGTGGTGTTGCGCTAAAGGAAAGTAATAAAACTTATGTATGGTCTATTTTGAAGGCATGCTATACTGCACAGCAAAAAAGAGAAAGAAAGTTCTATTTCTCAATAGTTCGTTCAATGGATATCCAGTCTCTGTTGTAGAAAGGATTTTCAGTGAAATCTTCCAAGACTTTGGAACGAATGACCACTTCTTTGATGAATCTTCATTAAAAAGTATATATCTCGGAAAAAGAAACTCGATAGTGTTATACCGTTTATTAATGTGTATACAAATCTACTGACATAATATACGTACAAAAAAAGAGGTAGTGGGTTTAGGATTTGATCTCACCCACTGCCAGATAAAACATCACGTCCCAATCAAGCCTCTATAGACATGATACCGCGATGATAAAGTGACGTAGTGCTGACGCGTTTCGCCCCGCCCACGGGACTTCATCAGATGCTCTGATGAAGTCCCGTGGGCGGGGCGAAACGCGTCAGCACTACGTCACTTTATCATCGCGGTCCCACCTTTGGTATTGAGTGACCACCTTGGAAGCAGCCCGGGAGCTCCTGGTGGTTTTTGTCTATAGAGGCTTGATTGGGACGTGATGTTTTATCTGGCAGTGGGTGAGATCAAATCCTAAACCCACTACTCTTTTTTCTGTACGTATATTATGTCAGTAGATTTGTATACACATTAATAAACGGTATAACACTATCGAGTTTCTCTTTTTCGAGATATATACTTTTTAATGAAGATTCACCAAAGAAGTGGTCATTCGTTCCAAAGTCTTGAAGATTTCACTGAAAATCCTTTCTACAACAGAGACTGGATATCCATTGAACGAACTATTGAGAAATAGAACTTTCTTTCTCTTTTTTGCTGTGCAGTATAGCATGCCTTCAAAATAGACCATACATAAGTTTTATTACTTTCCTTTAGCGCAACACCACCAATTTTTGTTTTTCTTTTTATATTGTGGGGTGTGAATACTATATTGTGGGGCGTGAATACTATGTTGCGGGGTGTGAATACTATATTGTGGGGTGTGAATACTATGTTGCGGGGTGTGAATACTATATTGTGGGGCGTGAATACTATGTTGCGGGGTGTGAATACTATGTTGCGGGGTGTGAATACTATATTGTGGGGTGTGAATACTATGTTGCGGGGTGTGAATACTATGTTGCGGGGTGTGAATACTATGTTGCGGGGTGTGAATACTATGTTGCGGGGTGTGAATACTATATTGTGGGGTGTGAATACTATGTTGCGGGGTGTGAATACTATGTTGCGGGTGTGAATACTATGTTGCGGGGTGTGAATACTATATTGGGGGGTGTGAATACTATGTTGCGGGGTGTGAATACTATGTTGCGGGGTGTGAATACTATGTTGCGGGGTGTGAATACTATGTTGCGGGGTGTGAATACTATGTTGCGGGGTGTGAATACTATGTTGCGGGGTGTGAATACTATATTGTGGGGTGTGAATACTATGTTGCGGGGTGTGAATACTATGTTGCGGGGTGTGAATACTATGTTGCGGGGTGTGAATACTATGTTGCGGGGTGTGAATACTATGTTGCGGGGTGTGAATACTATGTTGCGGGGTGTGAATACTATGTTGCGGGGTGTGAATACTATGTTGCGGGGTGTGAATACTATGTTGCGGGGTGTGAATACTATGTTGCGGGGTGTGAATACTATGTTGCGGGTGTGAATACTATATTGTGGGGTGTGAATACTATGTTGCGGGGTGTGAATACTATGTTGCGGGGTGTGAATACTATGTTGCGGGGTGTGAATACTATGTTGCGGGGTGTGAATACTATGTTGCGGGGTGTGAATACTATGTTGCGGGGTGTGAATACTATGTTGCGGGGTGTGAATACTAGATATGTGCATTTGTTTTAGTACTAAAACGATTTAGTCAGAATTTTGGGATAATTTAGTTTTCGTTTGACTCAAGAGAAACGAAACTGCTCAGTACAAAAAAACGAAAGAAACTAAAATAAAATGCACTACATTTTAGTTTCCGTCCTTTTTGTGATATTACATTGAGGAGTGAAGGAGACCAGCAATGAAGAGCGCAACATCACAAAGCTACAGAAAAGGTTTGTATGCGTAATCCTTCCCGACCCTACCCGTAAATCTGACAGTGATAGAGCTCCAGAATCCTCACTCGCAGCACAGACAGCCAGCACAGGAGAGGAACCTTTACTTAACCCTTGCATGTCTATGAGGCAGACAAGATGATAAAAGCAGCTGGAGAAGGAAAACATTCACACTGAAAGCTAATGACAGAGGAGGGCTGGATAGTAAACCCCTTTATAACAAGCAGCGCTGGGAGAAGAGAGGGACTTTATAAAACGTGTGTTATCTCCCCTCCCGCTCTGCATAATAGGGGCTTAGGTCTGATACATTTTATATTATCCAGGAGCACTATCCCCCTTTCCTCATCTATAATACACATTTTATATAAAGTCCCTCTCCTCTTCCAGTGCTGCTTGTTATAAAGGGTTTTTACGTCTGATACATTTAGTATCCAGCTCTCACAGTTACTCTGTCATTATGAGCCTTCAGTGTGATTTATTTGAATGTTTTCCCTGGATTTAAAGTGCTTCATTTTATTATAAAATAAATTTGCACCAGTCATCTCTCTTCTGAGCTTTCAGACCGATTTACGTTAATATTTTCCCTCTCCCCTGAATTTTATAATCCTGTCTGTCTCCCCCACAGAGATACAAAGTTTAAGTAAAAGTTCCCTCCCTGTGCTGGATAAGCATTGCATTCCGAAAGTTCTGCACCCTCCACATGCCAATGCAGTCGGATGATCTATACAGAGAGGGCATTAATTAATGCAGGAGGATGTTTTATACAATTATACAAGAGAGGGGTATAATGCAGGAGGATGTTAATATAATTATACAGAGAAAGGTATAATTGAGGGGATGTTCTATACGAGAGGGAATTAATTTAGGAGGATGTTAATACATTATACAGAGAGGGGTATATTAATTGCAGTGGATGTTGTATACATTATACAGAGAGGGGTATTAATTAATGCAGGAAGATGTTATCTACATTATACAAGAGGGTATTAATTAATGCAGGTGGATGTTCTATACATTATACAGAGAGGAGCCTTTTTTTAGCCCTTTAAATCCAGTGCTGTGAGCGCTGAGCGGCTTTTGTTATATTATCTCTCAGTACATGTATCAGGCTCAGCTGTTACAGTAACTGACTGTAACAGCGCTCAGAGTTTAGTAAAACAAGGAAATAATATTGTTCTAACCTCTTATATATAAAACTATATTTACTAGTTTGACTGAAACGCTGAGCACTGTGATGAGCAGCAGTCAGTACTGTAACAGCTTTGCCTGACAATTGTGCTGAGAGTGCGAGATACTGTAAAAAGCAGCGATCTCAGCCCTCTGAGGAGCCACTACGATAGTAATTGTATCCACTGGTTTTCGGAGAATGAAATAGTTTTATACTAAAGAACTGAAAACGAATTTCTTTAGCAACTAAATAAATTGCATTTTAGGACTAATCCATTAGTTCAAAACGAAAATTTTGTGCTGTGCAAATGTCTACTATGTTGTGGGGTGTGAAATACTATATTGCGGGGTGTGGAATATATATTGGTGGGTGTGAATACTATATTGCGGGGTGTGAATACATTTTGGTGGGTGTGAATACTATGTTGCGGGGTGTTAATAATATATTGCGGGGTGTGAATACTATATTGGTGGGTGTGAATACTATATTGGTGGGTGTGAATACTAATATTGCGGGTGTGAATACTATATTGCGGGGGTGAATACTATTTGCGGGTGTGAATACTATATTGGGGGGTGTGAATACTATATTGCGGGGTGTGAATACTATATTGCGGGGTGTGAATACTATATTGTGGGGTGTGAATACTATATTGCGGGGTGTGAATACTATATTGGTGGGTGTGAATACTATATTGGTGTGTGTGAATACTATATTGGTGGGTGTGAATACTATATTGCGGGGTGTGAATACTATATTGCGGGGTGTGAATACTATATTGCGGGGTGTGAATACTATATTGTGGGGTGTGAATACTATATTGTGGGGTGTGAATACTATATTGTGGGGTGTGAATACTATATTGCGGGGTGTGAATACTATATTGTGGGGTGTGAATACTATATTGCGGGGTGTGAATACTATATTGCGGGGTGTGAATACTATATTGTGGGGTGTGAATACTATATTGGGGGGTGTGAATACTATATTGCGGGGTGTGAATACTATATTGTGGGGTGTGAATACTATATTGCGGGGTGTGAATACTATATTGCGGGGTGTGAATACTATATTGGTGGGTGTGAATACTATATTGCGGGGTGTGAATACTATATTGCGGGGTGTGAATACTATATTGGTGGGTGTGAATACTATATTGCGGGGTGTGAATACTATGTTGCGGGGTGTGAATACTATATTGCGGGGTGTGAATACTATATTGCGGGGTGTGAATACTATATTGCGGGGTGTGAATACTATATTGCGGGGTGTGAATACTATATTGCGGGGTGTGAATACTATATTGCGGGGTGTGAATACTATATTGGGGGTGTGAATACTATATTGCGGGGTGTGAATACTATATTGTGGGGTGTGAATACTATATTGCGGGGTGTGAATACTATATTGCGGGGTGTGAATACTATATTGCGGGGTGTGAATACTATATTGCGGTGTGAATACTATATTGCGGGGTGTGAATACTATATTGGTGGGTGTGAATACTATATTGCGGGGTGTGAATACTATGTTGCGGGGTGTGAATACTATATTGGTGGGTGTGAATACTATATTGGTGGGTGTGAATACTATGTTGCGGGGTGTGAATACTATATTGGGGGGTGTGAATACTATATTGCGGGGTGTGAATACTAAGTTGTGGGGTGTGAATACTATATTGTGGGGTGTGAACTATATTGCGGGGTGTGAATACTATATTGGGGGGTGTGAATACTATATTGCGGGTGTGAATACTATATTGGGGGGTGTGAATACTATATTGCGGGGTGTGAATACTATATTGCGGGGTGTGAATACTATATTGCGGGGTGTGAATACTATATTGCGGGGTGTGAATACTATATTGCGGGGTGTGAATACTATATTGCGGGGTGTGAATACTATATTGCGGGTGTGAATACTATATTGCGGGGTGTGAATACTATATTGCGGGGTGTGAATACTATATTGGTGGGTGTGAATACTATGTTGCGGGTGTGAATACTATGTTGCGGGGTGTGAATACTATATTGGCGGGGTGTGAATACTATATTGCGGGTGTGAATACTATATTGCGGGGTGTGAATACTATATTGGCGGGGTGTGAATACTATATTGCGGGGTGTGAATACTATGTTGCGGGGTGTGAATACTATATTGCGGGGTGTGAATACTATATTGCGGGTGTGAATACTATATTGCGGGGTGTGAATACTATATTGCGGTGTGAATACTATATTGCGGGGTGTGAATACTATATTGCGGGGTGTGAATACTATATTGCGGGGTGTGAATACTATATTGCGGGGTGTGAATACTATATTGCGGGGTGTGAATACTATATTGCGGGTGTGAATACTATGTGCGGGGTGTGAATACTATATTGCGGGGTGTGAATACTATATTGCGGGGTGTGAATACTATGTTGCGGGGTGTGAATACTATATTGGGGGGTGTGAATACTATGTTGCGGGGTGTGAATACTATGTGCGGGGTGTGAATACTATATTGCGGGGTGTGAATACTATATTGCGGGGTGTGAATACTATATTGCGAGGGTGTGAATACTATATTGCGGGGTGTGAATACTATATTGGGGGGTGTGAATACTATATTGCGGGGTGTGAATAATTATTGCGGGGGTGAATACTATGTTGCGGGGGTGAATACTATATTGCGGGGTGTGAATACTATATTGCGGGGTGTGAAACTATATTCGGGGTGTGAATACTATATTGGTGGGTGTGAATACTATATTGTGGGGTGTGAATACTATATTGTGGGGTGTGAATACTATATTGCGGGGTGTGAATACTTGTTGGGGTGTAATACTATGTTGCGGGTGTGAATACTATATTGTGGGGTGTGAATACTATATTGCGGGGGTGAATACTAAATTGCGGGGTGTGAATACTTATATTGCGGGGTGTGAATATTATATTGCGGTGTGTGAATACTATATGCGGGGTGTGAATACTATATTGCGGGGGTGAATATTATATTTGGGGTGTGAATACTATATTGTGGGGTGTGAATACTATATTGCGGGTGTGAATACTATATTGGTGGGTGTGAATACTATATGTGGGGTGTGAATACTATATTGCGGGGTGTGAATACTATATTGTGGGGTGTGAATACTATATTGCGGGGTGTGAATACTATATTGCGGGGTGTGAATACTATATTGCGGGGTGTGAATATTAATATTGGGTGTGTGAATACTATATTGCGGGGTGTGAATATTATATTGCGGGGTGTGAATACTATATTGCGGGGTGTGAATACTATGTTGCGGGGTGTGAATACTATGTTGCGGGGTGTGAATACTATATTGCGGGGTGTGAATACTATGTTGCGGGGTGTGAATACTATATTGCGGGGTGTGAATACTATGTTGCGGGGGGTGAATACTATGTTGCGGGGGGTGAATACTATATTGCGGGGTGTGAATACTATATTGCGGGGTGTGAATACTATATTGTGGGGTGTGAATAATATTGCGGGGTGTGAATATTATATTGCGGGGTGTGAATACTATATTGCGGGGTGTGAATATTATATTGCGGGGTGTGAATACTATGTTGCGGGGTGTGAATAATACATTGGTGGGTGTGAATACTATATTGCGGGGTGTGAATACTATATTGCGGGGTGTGAATACTATGTTGCGGGGGTGTAATATCTATGTTGCGGGGGTGAATACTATGTTGCGGGGGTGAATACTATGTTGCGGGGTGTGAATACTATATTGCGGGGGTGAATACTATTTGCGGGGTGTGAATACTATATTGCGGGGTGTGAATACTATGTTGCGGGGTGTGAATACTATGTTGCGGGGTGTGAATACTATATTGCGGGGTGTGAATACTATGTTGCGGGGTGTGAATACTATGTTGCGGGGGTGAATACTATGTTGCGGGGTGTGAATATTATATTGCGGGGTGTGAATACTATATTGCGGGGTGTGAATACTATATTGCGGGGTGTGAATACTATGTTGTACTTATACATTTATACATGTCAGTCATGAGGGAGAGGCTCCTATTTATGCCCCCCCGAAAACAAATCCACCTTGGGATCAAAAAACAAAGACACGGAGCGGAACCTGCTGCAATGTTTCTGGGAGGGCATTAAATAAAGGTAATGGGAATAAGCGCAGATGACATTTTTTCTCCTTATGTTTTATACATGTTGCTGGGCTGGATACAATTTGGTGGTTGCAGCCGCCCCATCGGGGAATAGGCGCGACCCCCCCCTCCTGTGCTATGTATGTTTTAATGTACCTCCAGCCAGGTCATCATTGCAGCAGGTTCCGCTCCGTGTCTTTGTTTTTTGATCCCAAGGTGGATTTGTTTCGGGGGGGCATAAATAGGAGCCTCTACCTCATGACTGACAAGCAGCGTGAGCGGTGACGTTTCGCCACACAGCAGCCTGTGGTTTCATTTTGGATAGGACTCACCTTCACTAGAGGTGCCGTGACGTTCGGCGGGTGAGCTTACACTCTTAATGGCCATTAATAGAAACCAAAGCCTCTAATTGCGTTTTGTTTCACACGGTGTAATGGGAATAAGCGCAGGTGACATTTTTCTTCTTGTTATGTTTTACACATGTTGCTGGGCTGGATACATTTGTATGTTGCAGTGATTGTGCCGTGATCCTGCGTGTTGCGTCTCTGTGCAGGAGCAGTTCCGGTGGCAGAAGGGGCAGCAGTTGCTGTCGCTGCTGGAGGAGGCGCTGTCATGGAAAGCCGAGACTCCGCACAAGGACTGGCTCATATCCCTCAGCAAACCCAACGACAACGACAACCACCTCCTGATGACGGTTACAGAGGAGCATCGTGAGTGACTACGCGTCCGGGGGGAGGGGGGCGAGACTGAGTGCACTGCTCCATGTCTGTGGCTAACGTGCTCCCGCGTCTTCCCCATCCAGGTGTGGTCCCTATAAAGGACGTCTTCACGGCACTCGGGGACATTAAGAGAAGTCTGGCCGAGGTGAGACTCGCTGGTTGCGTTGTGTGATCGATTCCTTCATTTGTTGCTTTGGTCCTCAGATCTGAACTACATGTCTCATGATGCTTAGTAACCAAAAGACTGGCAGAGCATCATGGGACATGTAGTTCAGAAACATCCGAGTTGCTGAGGTCCCCATCAGTGAGACTTTAAAACATAAAAAGATTCCATTTATAAGTATCCTGCGGGATCTCAGATTGTCTGATTCCCCGCTCCTGCACTCTTATTGGTTGGTCCTTTCTCTCCATAGATCGGCATTGAAAGCTATTCCCGCGTGGTGGTCTGCGAGTCGCGCCCAAACCAGCCGCGCAGCGATTACGGCAAACTCTTCATCGTCCTGGTCATTATCGGGTCTGTCTGCGTCATGATCATCGTGGCAGGAATAATTTACATCTGCTGGCAGAGGCGCCTTCCCAAACTCAAGAACATGGTATGTATGCGCTACTGCCACAGCGGCACCAACGACCCACCAGATCCCCTGGCATATAATGCTCTGCCCGGGCATGTGTATGTAACTTTATGTAAAGTGCGATGCTCACATGGGCACTACCACGTACAAAACAGCCACTGCAGCCATCAACTGCTCCTACCTGACCCGGTTATATCTGTGTGATTTGTGTCGGGGGGTCGGGTTATATCTGTGTGATTTGTGTCGGGGAGGGGTCGGGTTATATCTGTGTGATTTGTGTCAGGGAGGGGTCGGGTTATATCTGTGTGATTTGTGTCGGGGAGGGGTCGGGTTATATCTGTGTGATTTGTGTCAGGGAGGGGTCGGGTTATATCTGTGTGATTTGTGTCGGGGAGGGGTCGGGTTATATCTGTGTGATTTGTGTCAGGGAGGGGTCGGGTTATATCTGTGTGATTTGTGTCAGGGAGGGGTCGGGTTATATCTGTGTGATTTGTGTCGGGGAGGGGTCGGGTTATATCTGTGTGATTTGTGTCAGGGAGGGGCCGGGTTATATCTGTGTGATTTGTGTCAGGGAGGGGTCGGGTTATATCTGTGTGATATGTGTCAGGGAGGGGTCGGGTTATATCTGTGTGATTTGTGTCAGGGAGGGGTCGGGTTATATCTGTGTGATTTGTGTCAGGGAGGGGTCGGGTTATATCTGTGTGATTTGTGTCAGGGAGGGGTCGGGTTATATCTGTGTGATTTGTGTCGGGGGGGTCAGGTTATATCTGTGTGATTTGTGTCAGGGAGGGGTCGGGTATATCTGTGTGATTTGTGTCAGGGAGGGGTCGGGTTATATCTGTGTGATTTGTGTCAGGGGAGGTCGGGTTATATCTGTGTGATTTGTGTCAGGGAGGGGTCGGGTTATATCTGTGTGATTTGTGTCAGGGAGGGGTCGGGTTATATCTGTGTGATTTGTGTCAGGGAGGGGGTCGGGTTATATCTGTGATTTGTGTCGGGGAGGGGTCGGGTTATATCTGTGTGATTTGTGTCAGGGAGGGGTCGGGTTATATCTGTGTGATTTGTGTCGGGGAGGGGTCGGGTTATATCTGTGTGATTTGTGTCGGGGAGGGGTCGGGTTATATCTGTGTGATTTGTGTCGGGGAGGGGTCGGGTTATATCTGTGTGATTTGTGTCAGGGAGGGGTCGGGTTATATCTGTGTGATTTGTGTCAGGGAGGGGTCGGGTTATATCTGTGTGATTTGTGTCGGGGAGGGGTCGGGTTATATCTGTGTGATTTATGTCGGGGAGGGGTGGGTTATATCTGTGTGATTTGTGTCAGGGAGGGGTCGGGTTATATCTGTGTGATTTGTGTCGGGGAGGGGTCGGGTTATATCTGTGTGATTTGTGTCGGGGAGGGGTCGGGTTATATCTGTGTGATTTGTGTCAGGGAGGGGTCGGGTTATATCTGTGTGATTTGTGTCAGGGAGGGGTCGGGTTATATCTGTGTGATTTGTGTCAGGGAGGGGTCGGGTTATATCTGTGTGATTTGTGTCAGGGAGGGGTCGGGTTATATCTGTGTGATTTGTGTCAGGGAGGGGTCGGGTTATATCTGTGTGATTTGTGTCAGGGAGGGGTCGGGTTATATCTGTGTGATTTGTGTCGGGGAGGGGTCGGGTTATATCTGTGTGATTTGTGTCGGGGAGGGGTCGGGTTATATCTGTGTGATTTGTGTCAGGGAGGGGTCGGGTTATATCTGTGTGATTTGTGTCGGGGAGGGGTTGGGTTATATCTGTGTGATTTGTGTCGGGGAGGGGTCGGGTTATATCTGTGTGATTTGTGTCGGGGAGGGGTCGGGTTATATCTGTGTGATTTGTGTCAGGGAGGGGTCGGGTTATATCTGTGTGATTTGTGTCGGGGAGGGGTTGGGTTATACACTATATTGCTAAAAGTATTGTCTCACCCATCCAAATACTCAGAATCCGGTGTTCCAATCACTTCCATGGCCACAGGTGTATAAAATCAAGCACCTAGGCATACAGACTGTTTTTATAAACATTTGTGAAAGAATGGGTCGCTCTCAGGAGCTCAGTGAATTCCAGCGTGGAGCTGTGATAGGATGCCACCTGTGCAACAAATCCAGTCGTGACATTTCCTCGCTCCTAAATATTCCAGTCACCTGTCAGCTGTATTATAAGAACGTGGAAGTGTTTGGGAACGACAGCAACTCAGCCACGAAGTGATAGGCCACGTAAACTGACGGAGCGGGGTCAGCGGATGCTGAGGCGCATAGTGCGAAGAGGTCGTCAACTTTCTGCAGAGTCAATCACTACAGACCTCCAAACTTTATGTGGCCTTCAGATTAGCTCAAGAACAGTGCGCAGAGAGCTTCATGGAATGGGTTTTCGTGGCCGAGCAGCTGCATCCAAGCCATACATCACCAAGTGCAATGCAAAGCGTCGGATGCAGTGGTGTAAAGCACGCCGCCACTGGACTCTAGAGCAGTGGAGACGCGTTCTCTGGAGTGACGAATCGCGCTTCTCCATCTGGCAATCTGATGGACGAGTCTGGGTTTGGCGGTTGCCAGGAGAACGGTACTTGTCTGACTGCATTGTGCCAAGTGTAAAGTTTGGTGGAGGGGGGATTATGGTGTGGGGGTGTTTTTCAGGAGCTGGGCTTGGTCCCTTAGTTCCAGTGAAAGGAACTCTGAATGCTTCAGCAAACCAAGACATTTTGGACAATTCCATGCTCCCAACTTTGTGGGAACAGTTTGGAGGTGGCCCCTTCCTCTTTCAACATGACTGTGCACCAGTGCACAAAGCAAGGTCCATAAAGACATGGATGACAGAGTCTGGTGTGGATGAACGTGACTGCACAGAGTCCTGACCTCAACCCGATAGAACACCTTTGGGATGAATTAGAGCGGAGACTGAGAGCCAGACCTTCTCGTCCAACATCAGTGTGTGACCTCACAAATGCGCTTCTGGAAGAATGGTCACAAATTCCCATAAACACCCTCCTAAACCTTGTGGACAGCCTTCCCAGAAGAGCTGAAGCTGTTATAGCAGCAAAGGGTGGAGCGACGTCATATTGAACCCTATGGATTAGGAATGGGATGTCACTTAAATTCATATGCGAGTCAAGGCAGGTGAGCCAATACTTTTGGCAACATAGTGTATCTGTGTTTGTCACTTGGTGTAGATGATTGTTACTTTGTCCATGTTAACCCTTTGTGTGACAGGCTGCATCGATCGCCCCGGACAGGGTCGGATTAACATAGGGGCTGATGGAGCAGCAGCTCCAGGCCCATGCCCCAGAAAAGGCCCAGAGAAAGGATGACTATGTCTGCATTGATGGACATTTGGACCCCTGTATCTCCAAATAGCAGCTACAGGGTCATGTGATGTATCACTGGAAAGGCCAGAGCATGGCCTTTCCAATGATACCAAACATGACCAGGTTTTATGTAACAATAAAAATAATAAATATTTCTTCTTTTTTTTTTAATTTTCTAACACAGTAATATTTTCCACTTTTCAATTATAAAGTAAACAATGATGCTGCACCAAACTATCACATTTCTCATGTCACCAAACAAGTGTGGAGGTGATGGCACAATTCATTGTTACGAATTTTCCATCAAAAACCTAAACCGCCCCTCTGCAACGAAGAGCACTGGGGGGGGGGACTTTGGACCTTTGCGTCACTAATCTTTACACCTCACAAGGTTAAGTGAGGTGACATTGGACAGGGCAGAGTCTGGCCTTTGCATTGATTCCAAATGTGACCATGTAAAAACTAAAAGAAAAGAGAACAAAAATATATTTTTTAGTTATTTTTAGTTGCAAAGCGATGGCATTGTCCATTTGTCACGTATAAAATGAGCAATACCACTGCCATTACTCACCTTTTAATTTCCCACCCTGGGAGCAAGGTCAGTGTTTTATGAATAATATGACTATGTATAAAACACCATCCGCTAGAACAAAAGGGAACTTTTTTTTTTTCCTTTTTTTGGTTTAAAATCTGGTTACATATACCCGTATCTGCATCCTGACCCGGACCCAACACCTACTGCTGCCTCCCTGACCCAGATCAGAAAGGCAAGACGAATGTTCTGGCTCAAGTCCTGGGTCGGACGTCTCACAGCTTCCCATTTCACTTTTTCTTTTTTTTTTTAACCAGAATTCCCTATAAAATGGGAAAAATAATTGTACATGCTTTAAATGATTGAAATCGGAATAATTAATCACACAGTATCTGCCTGGTTACATATAGCCGTATCTGCCTGGTTACATATAGTCGTATCCGCCTGGTTACATATAGCCGTATCCGCCTGGTTACATATAGTCGTATCTGCCTGGTTACATATAGCCGTATCTGCCTGGTTACATATAGCCGTATCTGCCTGGTTACATATAGCCGTATCCGCCTGGTTACATATAGTCGTATCTGCCTGGTTACATATAGCCGTATCCGCCTGGTTACATATAGCCGTATCTGTCTGGTTACATATAGCCGTATCTGTCTGGTTACATATAGCCGTATCTGTCTGGTTAGATATAGCCGTATCTGTCTGGTTAGATATACCCGTATCTGTCTGGTTAGATATACCCGTATCTGTCTGGTTACATATACCCGTATCTGGTTACATATACCCGTATCTGTCTGGTTACATATAGCCGTATCCGCCTGGTTACATATAGCCGTATCTGCCTGGTTACATATAGCCGTATCTGCCTGGTTACATATAGCCGTATCTGCCTGGTTACATATAGCCGTATCCGCCTGGTTACATATAGCCGTATCTGCCTGGTTACATATAGCCGTATCTGCCTGATTACATATAGCCGTATCTGCCTGGTTACATATAGCCGTATCTGCCTGGTTACATATACCCGTATCTGCCTGGTTACATATAGCCGTATCTGCCTGGTTACATATAGCCGTATCCGCCTGGTTACATATAGCCGTATCTGCCTGGTTACATATAGCCGTATCTGCCTGGTTACATATAGCCGTATCTGCCTGGTTACATATAGCCGTATCTGCCTGGTTACATATACCCGTATCTGCCTGGTTACATATAGCCGTATCTGCCTGGTTACATATACCCGTATCTGCCTGGTTACATATAGCCGTATCTGCCTGGTTACATATACCTGTATCTGTCTGGTTAGATATACCCGTATCTGTCTGGTTACATATACCCTTATCTGCCTGGTTACATATACCCTTATCTGCCTGGTTACATATACCCGTATCTGCCTGGTTACATATACCCGTATCTGCCTGGTTACATATAGCCGTATCTGCCTGGTTACATATACCCATATCTGCCTGGTTAGATATACCCGTATCTGCCTGGTTAGATATACCCGTATCTGCCTGGTTAGATATACCCGTATCTGCCTGCTTACATATACCCGTATCTGTCTGGTTACATATAGCCGTATCTGCCTGGTTACATATACCCGTATCTGTCTGGTTACATATACCCATATCTGCCTGGTTATATATACTCGTATCTGCCTGGTTAGATATACCCGTATCTGCCTGGTTAGATATACCCGTATCTGTCTGGTTACATATACCTGTATCTGCCTGGTTACATATAGCCGTATCTGCCTGGTTACATATACCCGTATCTGCCTGGTTACATATACCCGTATCTGCCTGGTTACATATACCCGTATCTGCCTGGTTAGCTATACCTGTATCTGTCTGGTTACATATACCCATATCTGCCTGGTTACATATACCCGTATCTGCCTGGTTACATATACCCGTATATGTCTGGTTAGATATACCGTATCTGCCTGCTTACATATACCCGTATCTGCCTGGTTACATATAGCCGTATCTGTCTGGTTACATATACCTGTATCTGTCTGGTTAGATATACCTGTATCTGTCTGGTTACATATCCCGTATCCGCCTGGTTACATATACCCGTATCTGCCTGGTTACATATAAGCCGTATCTGTCTGGTTACATATACCCGTATCTGCCTGGTTACATATACCGTATCTGTCTGGTTACATATACCCGTATCTGCCTGGTTACATAAGCCGTATCTGCCTGGTTACATATACCCGTATCTGCCTGGTTACATATACCCGTATCTGCCTGGTTACATATACCCGTATCTGCCTGGTTAGATATACCTGTATCTGTCTGGTTACATATACCCGTATCCGCCTGGTTACATATACCCGTATCTGCCTGGTTACATATAGCCGTATCTGTCTGGTTACATATACCCGTATCTGCCTGGTTACATATACCCGTATCTGTCTGGTTACATATACCCGTATCTGCCTGGTTACATATACCCGTATCTGCCTGGTTACATATACCCGTATCTGCCTGGTTACATATAGCCGTATCCGCCTGGTTACATATACCCGTATCTGCCTGGTTACATATACCCGTATCTGCCTGGTTACATATAGCCGTATCCGCCTGGTTACATATAGCCGTATCTGTCTGGTTACATATACCCGTATCTGTCTGGTTACATACCCGTATCTGTCTGGTTACATAGCCGTATCTGTCTGTTACATATACCCGTATCTGCCTGGTTACATATACCCGTATCTGGTTACATATACCCGTATCTGCCTGGTTACATATAGCCGTATCCGCCTGGTTACATATACCCGTATCTGTCTGGTTAGATCTAGCCGTATCTGCCTGGTTACATATACCCGTATCTGCCTGGTTACATATACCCGTATCTGCCTGGTTACATATACCCGTATCTGCCTGGTTACATATACCCGTATCTGCCTGGTTACATATACCCGTATCTGCCTGGTTACATATAGCCGTATCCGCCTGGTTACATATACCCGTATCTGCCTGGTTACATATACCCGTATCTGCCTGGTTACATATAGCCGTATCCGCCTGGTTACATATAGCCGTATCTGTCTGGTTACATATACCCGTATCTGTCTGGTTACATATACCCGTATCTGTCTGGTTACATATAGCCGTATCTGTCTGGTTACATATACCCGTATCTGCCTGGTTACATATACCCGTATCTGTCTGGTTACATATACCCGTATCTGCCTGGTTACATATAGCCGTATCCGCCTGGTTACATATACCCGTATCTGTCTGGTTACATATAGCCGTATCTGTCTGGTTACATATACCCGTATCCGCCTGGTTACATATACCCGTATCCGCCTGGTTACATATACCCGTATCTGTCTGGTTACATATAGCCGTATCTGTCTGGTTACATATAGCCGTATCTGTCTGGTTACATATACCCGTATCTGTCTGGTTAGATATACCCGTATCTGTCTGGTTAGATATACCCGTATCTGTCTGGTTAGATCTAGCCGTATCTGCTCTATTAAATAACCAAAAACATGTTTTCATTTCACTAAATTCCAAAAAAGCCACCAAAATATTCAGCTCCGGCCCCATAGAGATATTAATCCGGCCCCATAGAGATATTAATCCCGCCCCATTGAGATATTAATCCGGCCCCATACAGATCTTAATCCGGCCCTGGCCCCAGATTATATATTTTCAGTGCTGATACTTGGTATATTCTGACCCCTCCCCCGTCTCTTTGCGTCGTCGCCTGCAGGAGCTGCACTTTGTTGAGAACAGCTGCCATGATAACCCCACGCTGGATGTTGCGATGGACACTCGCTCCGAGATGCAGGAGAAGAAGACGAGTCTTAATGGCGGCACGTCTCACCGAGCGGATGGTTGGGAAACCTTGATCAACACCAACTCCAAGGAGGAGTGTGACGCGATGGAGGAGGACACACACCTGTAGGGACTGAAATGCACATCCTGCGCGAGACACATGTAGGACGTTTAGATCACATTAGGCACCTTAACGCGTAGATTTATAACTCGGCGCAATCCAGTCCCTCTGCAGTTGGTTGAAAAACCCCACAGGATGGCAGAATCCCAAAAAATTATTGACCAAAGGCCTAGGCTTTACCTGACCTGGACCCAACACCTACTGCTGCCTCCCTGACCTGGACCCAACACCTACTGCTGCCTCCCTGACCTGGACCCAACACCTACTGCTGCCTCCCTGACCTGGACCCAACACCTACTGCTGCCTCCCTGACCTGGACCAACACCTACTGCTGCCTCCCTGACCTGGACCCAACACCTACTGCTGCCTCCCTGACCTGGACCCAACACCTACTGCTGCCTCCCTGACCTGGACCCAACACCTACTGCTGCCTCCCTGACCTGGACCCAACACCTACTGCTGCCTCCCTGACCTGGACCCAACACCTACTGCTGCCTCCCTGACCTGGACCCAACACCTACTGCTGCCTCCCTGACCTGGACCCAACACCTACTGCTGCCTCCCTGACCTGGACCCAACACCTACTGCTGCCTCCCTGACCTGGACCCAACACCTACTGCTGCCTCCCTGACCTGGACCCAACACCTACTGCTGCCTCCCTGACCTGGACCCAACACCTACTGCTGCCTCCCTGACCTGGACCCAACACCTACTGCTGCCTCCCTGACCTGGACCCAACACCTACTGCTGCCTCCCTGACCTGGACCCAACACCTACTGCTGCCTCCCTGACCTGGACCCAACACCTACTGCTGCCTCCCTGACCTGGACCCAACACCTACTGCTGCCTCCCTGACCTGGACCCAACACCTACTGCTGCCTCCCTGACCTGGACCCAACACCTACTGCTGCCTCCCTGACCTGGACCCAACACCTACTGCTGCCTCCCTGACCTGGACCCAACACCTACTGCTGCCTCCCTGACCTGGACCCAACACCTACTGCTGCCTCCCTGACCTGGACCCAACACCTACTGTTGCCTCCCTGACCCGGATCAGAAAGGCAAAACGAATGTTCTGGCTCAAGTCCTGGGTCGGACGTCTCAAAGCTTTCCCTGATTTGGGTCAGAAAAGGACCAAAAAAATATTAATCTTATTGTTTAACGTTCCACCCCTACATTTAGGAAGAGAAACGGGTGAGAGTATTGTCCGTGACCTGTCCCCCCTCCCCTCCCCCGCTCTGTCCCTGGTGGTATCATTACTAGGAGTATTTATTACAGCACATGATTTTGCCAAAGATTCTTTTGGGTAAGCGCCCAAATGGACGTGTACCTGGAATTCTGGAGATACAGCACGGCGTCACCCGATTCATTGTGTCCAGATAACACCTTCTCTTGGCATGGCGGCTCCAATTCCCACACATGGTCTGCAGCATGAATTGTGGCCGAAACCCCTGCGAGAGCATCTCTCTCTCTGCCCTATAAAATCTGTACATGAAGCCAGAAAGGAAATTGTTAAACAAGGGAGTAAATTCATAATGACAGTGTGCTCCTCACCCAAGCCTTCCCAGAAGAAACACAGACCGTGCACACCGGCACGCACAAGCTGTAAACACGCGCAATGGACCTATTTGCACCGGTCTGGGTGACGGCCCACTAACCCGCATGCTGTTAACTTCCACACATCCACTTCCCAGAGTTTTCCTCCATCCAATGGGCTCCTGACACAAAGAAGGGACTAAAAGATACTTTCTAGTGTTTTTGGGAATCCAGTGATTGGCTGGATGACTCTGGAGGATCGTCAGAGGTAAATAGATACATTTGTAGCAGTTTTTTGGGACAGGGAGTGATTTACACCTTCCATGGAGCATCGGGGAAGAGGTTAAGACCATGGAAGATGCTCCATGTCTATCTTGGAGAAGACAAATTCTTTCTGTGCCCAAGATTATTTTTCCCGGCAATTTAAAAATATCCTCCTGCAGACATTATCTGGAACTGTCGGCTAAATCTGGCAACTGCAAAGCTTCCCTCCTCCTCCTGCGCCACAATCTGTCAATAGCGAAGCGTGGCTCCTCCTCCTGCGCCACAATCTGTCAATAGCGAAGCGTGGCTCCTCCTCCTGCGCCACAATCTGGCAACTGCAAAGCTTCGCTCCTCCTCCCGCGCCACAATCTGGCAACTGCAAAGCTTCGCTCCTCCTCCCGCGCCACAATCTGTCAATAGCGACGTGTCGCTCCTCCTCCTGCGCCACAATCTGACAATACAGCATGAGATGCCAGTGTGTATTTTTTTCAATATTCTCTGTTTGAAGATTATTTTCCTGTGCCGTGTATTAGCGATGGAATCTTTGTGCCGTTTTTAGAGCAGGGAGTGTTGTCAAGCCCCGCAGTATGGGCCGTAGATCTCGGACGCACATCACACATGTTGGCTCGGGTCAGACTAACGCATTTTTCACGTTGTCCGTGAAAAAGTGCGTTGAACGAATGGACGTATTTTTTCACGGAATACGCGATAGCGGTCATACGATGCGCATTTTCGTCCATGATTTTGTACAGATCATCAATAAAACCCTTTTTGCGTCTGGACGTTATGTTGGCCGGACATTAGCAGCATCTGACGTCTCCTAATCACGCACACACACCGCTAGCGGCCGCAGCGCACTCTGTACGTCAGTACTAGCAGTATCACGTTCTCGAAAAAATGCGTTTGTTTGCCGCTTGCGTTGCGCAGCCAGACTTTCGTGCGGCCGTTCTTTGTATGCTGCCCGGCATTGGACGTCATTTGCTGCTAGCGCGGCCGTGATTTAGTGCGGATAAACGCACGTTAATACTACGTTAGTCTGACCTTAGCCGTAGGTAAACACGCGGGAAATAAAACCTCACAAAACACACTCAGACACCAACAACCTACTGTAGCCATCCACCACGTGGCAGAAATGCACGGCTTGTGTTCTCACCGCACAGTGTATACAATGTGTCCATTAATACATAGAGCGTAAATGTATCTCGATAAGATTGTGAAACATTCTCCAAGAAATTATTTTTTTAGCAATATTAATGTTTGACACTTTGTTCCCTCTGAGGATTAAGAGCAAAATATTTTCTGAGAAAATGTTATATGTTCAAAGTAACTATTTAAAACGTAAAAGCATTGATCGTTCATGCTCTATCGATTTAATGGAATGTATTTATTTTTCATTTTGACCTGGTCAGAGGTGTATTTGGATTGGTGCTGGTCCAGGTGCTCCTAAATGTCCTGAAACCCCCCCCTGCTATCGCTCAATATGAACATAAACACGAGCTCAAGAGAAATATTCACAACCGACATTTATTATAGATTACAGACTCAGTGCGGGGAGGTTTCTTACTGTGCAGCTCTGTTATACAGCCAGAATATACGGGGGAGCCCCTAAAAAGACCCCCCCCCCCGCACACCCTAAAAATATGGAGGAGCCTCTAAAAAGACACCCACACACCCTGAATATATGGAGGAACCCCTAAAAAGACACCCACACACCCTGAATATATGGAGGAACCCCTAAAAAGACACCCTCACACCCTGAATATATGGAGGAGCCCTTAAAAAGACACCCACACACCCTGAATATATGGAGGAGCCCCTAAAAACACACCCACACCCTGAATATATGGAGGAACCCATAAAAAGACACCCGCACACCCTGAATATATGGAGTATGACGGAATGAGATGTTGTCCGCCTGCGGGTGTGCTCGTATCTGCGTGTCCCCCGGTGCTTACCACTGGCCCGACTACCGAGTGGCACGGCACTCGGCGTCTTGTGCGGCCTGGAGGGACCCTGGGGAAGGGCTAGCGGGCGGTGGAGGGGACCCCTGCGTGGAACCAGCCCGACCACTGAGCAACACGGTACTCAGCGTCTCGAGCAGCTGGTTCACTGACCTTGTGTGTGTGGGAGCGTCTGCGGAACGGCCGTACGGATACGGGGATCGGATCTTCCCCGGATGAATCTTCGGATCTTACGGGGTCAGGTCGGGGAATATTCGGATCTTAGGTGCTCACTGTGAATATTCGGATCGTTCACTGACCGCTCGATATACCGAAGCGCGGCAGACAGGCCGCGCCTTCGGATCGGATCTCGGCACCTCGGTCGAATTTCTTGAGTCCGATACCCATACGCTGCACCTCTGTCCTGATGCGAGATGCAGGCACAGGGTGTTCGGTTCGGATCTTCGCTGGATGCCGCACTCTGAGACCGCGCGGGATCTCAGAATACAGCCGATATAAAAGTCACCAGGCGAAGCTGAATGCACTAGTAAAATCTGTTTATTTTTTACACAACACATGTATTTATAAACATTTGCACAAATATGAAAACAATGGGAATCCCTGCCCGCCCACACAAGTCCCATTGGCCCTCGCTGGCAGGAGGCACCCGGGCCCCGATTCGTATTGGCGGTTAGGAACCGGGGAGTTGCCGATTCGGACCGGATGGTCCGAATCGACCATTTTGCGATTCGACCGGATGGTCCAAATCGGCCATTTTCCGATCCGATCATTCGGTTGAGCCACACCAAGGGGTTATGGTCGGTCATCACGGTGAAGGACCGACCGTAGACATAGGGTTGGAGCTTCCGTAGGGCCCAGACCAAGGCCAGGCACTCCTTCTCCACCGCAGCATACCCCACTTCTCGTGGCAACAGCTTCCGGCTGATGAACGCCACCGGATGATCCCCCCCGTCGTCCCCCACTTGGCTTAGGACGGCTCCCAGTCCGAACATTGACGCGTCTGTATGGACAACAAAACGTTTGTTATAGTTGGGAGCTGCCAGTAGGGGAGCTTGGGTCAGGGCGGCCTTCAGTTGCCGGAAGGCCTGTTCGCACTCCGGGGACCACAGGACTTGGCGGGGCAGGGATTTCTTCGTCAAGTCGGTCAGGGGTTTGGCCAGGTCACTGTAGTGGGGTACGAACTTCCTGTAGTACCCCGCGGTGCCCAGGAAGGCGAGGACCTGGGTCTTGGTCACAGGGGTGGGCCAGTCTAGAATGGCCTCTATCTTGGCGGGCTCTGGCCGTTGTATCCCGCACCCCACCCGGTGGCCCAGATACTGTACTTCGGCCATCCCCACTTTACATTTCTCAGGCTTCAAGGTCAGGTTGGCGTCCCTAATCCGGCCCAGGACCGTCCCTACGTGGTCAAGGTGTTCCTCCCAGGTCTGGCTATAGATGGCTATGTCATCCAGGTATGCGCAAGCGAACCCCTGGAGGCCATCGAGGAGGCAATCGATTAACCGCTGGAAGGTAGCAGGGGCGTTCTTCATCCCGAACGGCATGACCCGAAATTGGTACAACCCGAACGGGGTGATGAAGGCCGACTTCGGGGTCGCCTCCTCGGCAAGGGGAATCTGCCAGTACCCCTTGCACAGATCGACCGTGGTCAGAAAATGACCCCGGGAGATCTGGTCTAGCAACTCGTCGACTCGGGGCATGGGATAAGCGTCTGTAATGGTACAGTCGTTTATCCGCCGATAGTCGACACAGAACCTGGTGGTACCGTCTTTCTTGGGCACCAGGACCACGGGCGACGCCCATGGACTGGCTGACGGCTCAATGACCCCCAGCTCCAACATCTCCCGGATCTCGGCCCGCATGGACTCGCGGACCGCTTCCGGGAGCCGGTATGCAGGTTGCCGAAGGGGTCTCTGGCCGGGCGTGTCCACTTGGTGAACGGCCTGGTCAGTGTATCCCGGGAGGGCCGAGAAAACCCCCGGGTAGTCGTGGAGCAACTGCCGCGCCTGCGCCTCCTTTTCGGGCCCTATCCCCTCCCCCAGCTGCACCTGATCCACCCCGGAAGGCTGCTTGGCTATCCCAGGGAGTTCTACCAGAGGAAATGGTTCCGTCTCCTCGGTAGCCGGCGCGCATATGGCGTCCACCGACTCCGGGCGTTCATGGTAGGCCTTCAGCATGTTGACGTGGAACGTCCACTGGATTCTGGTGTCTGCGCAGCTAACAACCACATAGGTGGTATCCCCCAGTTGGGTTACCACCCTGTAGGGGCCTTGCCAGGCCGCCTGCAGCTTGTTCTGCCGCTGTGGCTTCAACACCAGAACCTTCTGCCCCACGAGGAACGAGCGACTGCAAGCAGAGCGGTCGTACCACGTCTTCTGCTGAGCCTGGGCCGTTTCCATGTTCTCTTGCACAAACCCCGCGAGTTATTATTATTATTATTATTCTTTATTTATAAAGCGCCAGCATATTCCGCAGCGCTGTACAATAAGCACAGTATAGACAGGGTTACAATACATTGAACAACATTTGACAAACAGTACAGGAGGAGATGAGGGCCCTATTCCCGTAGGAACTCACAATCTGGGAGGGTTGGGGTTGGAAACAGGAGGAGAGGACTGTAAGGTGAGAGTGATTGATGGTTGCGTCAGTGAGTTGGGGGGTCGGCTTCCCTAAATAGGAATGTTTTCAGGGAGCGTTTGAAGGAAGAGAAGTTAGGGGAAAGTCTGACAGTACGAGGGAGAGCGTTCCAGAGAGTGGGGGCTGCGCGTGAGAAATCCTGCAGTGTATCATGGGAAGAGGTGATGCGGGGAGAAGCTAGGCGCAGGTCACTGTTTGACCTTAGGGAGCGGGCTGGGGTGTATTTGGTGATTAGTGAGGACAGGTAGTGGCCAAGCGCTCCCGGAGCTTCAGGACATAACTCAGGACAGGAACCCCATCTTCCTCCTGTTCCCCCTCCCACTGAGCCCTAACCAAATCCAGAGGCCCCCTCACCTGGCGCCCATATAGCAGCTCGAAGGGGGAGTAACCGGTGGATTCCTGAGGAACCTCCCGGTAGGCGAACAAGAGGTGGGGAAGATACTTCTCCCAATCCTTCCTTTCGTGCACAAAGGCCCGGATGAGCTGCTTCAGGGTCCCATTAAACCGCTTGCACAGCCCATTTTTCTGGGGGTGATATGGGGCGCTGTGCAGTGCCTTAACACCACAGAGACGCCAGAGCTGCTGGGTGAGCTCAGCAGTGAACTGGGTACCCTGGTCGGATAGGATTTCCCGGGGAAACCCCACTCTCGTGAACACCCGTAGGAGAGCGTCCGCTACGGTGTCCGCCTGGATGTTGGCCAAGGCCACAGCCTCGGGGTAACCGGGTGGCATAGTCCACCACGATAAGTATGTACCTCTTACGGTGGCACTGGGCCGTGGCAACGGCCCAATGATGTCGACCGCCACCCGGCTAAAGGCTCCTGGATGATGGGCATGGGGTGCAGGGGCGCTTTTGGGTGGTCCCCTGCCTTCCCACACTTTTGGCAGACCGGACAGGTGCGGCAGTACTCGCGGGTGTCTTCGCTGAGGCGGGGCCTAGAAAAACGCGCGTGCTAACCGGTGCCGGGTTTTCTTCTGCCCTAGGTGACCTGAAAGGGGGATGTCGTGAGCCAGGCGCAGAAGTTCCTGTCTAGGGCCCTGGGGTACTACCATCTGCTTCTGCGGAACCTGCTTCTTCTTGGACCCCTCCCTCGCGGTGTACCGGTAGAGAAGCCCATCCTCCCACTCTATCCTGTCATTTCTCTTATCGTCGAGGCCCCGGCCGGCCCGATCCCGGTAGCACTGCAACGTGGGATCGGTCTGAGTCTGGTGGCGAAGCGTCTCCGGGGAGCTCCACGGGGAAGGGGAGTCAGGGGGAAGGGAGGAGTCGGGATTCGTCGGGGTGTAGGAGGTCGGGGGGTTTTGGTTGGGATCTCACCTGGGTCCCGATCGGAGTGCCCCTGTCGTGGCGTTGGCTCTGTTGCCGGGTGGTTACTGGGGTGGCCGCATCTGAGGAATAAGAAGAGACCAGCCTCCCCAAATCGTTACCAAGGAGCACCTCAGCTGGTAATTGGTTCAACAACCCCACCCTCACCACCTTCTCCCCGGTTCCCCAGTCCAGATGAACCCGTGCCGTCTCAAGCCGGAGAACTTTCCCCCCGGCCACCCGCACTGCAATGGTATTGTGCAGGCGGTCATTCTGCTGGACCAAGTGGGGCCGTACCAGGGTAATAGTAGTCCCGAAGCCCCTCAGCGGCTCGCCCGTTTATCCACACCGCCTGACGGTGGTGATGGCGGTTGTCGGCCGAGGCGGCTTGCACGGGGTCTGCCTCATGTAGCCGCTCCCATTCTTCCGGGACCTCCGGCCACGGGGTTTCGGTGTCGCAGCAATGGGCGGACGATGGAGATCTGGCGGGCGGTCGGGCCAAGTCCGGTCGGTTGGGGCAATTCTGTTTGTAGTGCCCGTCTTGGTTGCACCCATAGCACCGGACATTGGCCAAGTTGGTGGGCCGGCTGGTGGGTCGTGCTGCTGGCGTCCGAACCGCCAGGGCTGGAGGTGGAGGAGCAAGTAGAGTGGGGCGGAAGGGCAGGGCTCGTTCCCCCCCGGTAACCTTCCGGGTGTCAGCATACTCATCAGCCCAAATAGCCGCTTGCTGCACGGTTTGGGGCTTCTTATCACGCACCCACTCCCGGGTGGCGGAGGGGGTGTGCTCAAAGAACTGCTCGAGCAGCAGCAGCTGGGTAATCTCGGTCACCGTCTCCGCTTTGCTACCCAGGAACCAGGTGCGTAAGTCCCGCTGCAATCGGTGGGCCCACTCGACGTGGGTAGCGCCATTGGGCCGGCGAGAATTCCTAAACTTTGCCCGGCTGGCTTCCGGGGTCACAGCGAACCGGCTCAGTAACGCCTGCTTTACGTGCGTGTAGTTGGTGGCCTCCTCGTCCGGCACCGTGCGGTAGGCCTCGGCGGCCCGACCGGTCAACTTGCACGCCAGTATCCTCACCCAGTCGGCACGGTGTACTTCGTGCACTCGGCACAGGCGTTCGAAGTCCTGAAGGTAGCTCTCTATCTCTTCATCTGTTTCGCGGAACTCCTTGAACGCCTGAAAGGGCACTTTGCGCCCGGTGGAACGGTCCGAACGAGGACTGCTGTCCCGCCGGCCCCGCACCTCAGCCAGCCGTAGTTCGTGCGCACGTTCTTTGTCTCGCTCGATGCGCTCTTTCTCTCGCTCGGCGCGTTCTTTCTCTCGCTCCACGCGTTCCTTTTCTCGCTCCTCTTCCTGTCTAATCTCCCGAATCAGACTCTGCATGACGGCCTCCGATGGGGCAGCTCCGAGAATGGCAGCCCGCTGCCGCACCTTCCGGTGGAGTTCGCATTCGTCGGACTCGGCGGGGACAGGTGCCGGTGCGGTGTCAGCAGGTAACGCTGCGAACGCCGCCCCTTGATCCAATCTCCGTAGCTCCTCAATCATGGCATCCCGGCTCTTGGAGCCCGGGGTGCCTCCCCGATTCTCCAGCATGCCGCGCAGGACGTCCCGCTTGTAGACACCGTACTCGGCCATAAGGAGGGTCTCCTTGGGGTCTGCAGAGAGCGATCCCACCGCTGCCACCAGTATGACGGAATGAGATGTTGTCCGCCTGCGGGTGTGCTCGTATCTGCGTGCCCCCCGGCGCTTACCACTGGCCCGACTACCGAGTGGCACGGCACTCGGCGTCTCGTGCGGCCTGGAGGGACCCTGGGGAAGGGCTAGCGGGCGGTGGAGGGGACCCCTGCGTGGAACCAGCCCGACCACTGAGCAACACGGTACTCAGCGTCTCGAGCAGCTGGTTCACTGACCTTGTGTGTGTGGGACGTCTGTGGAGCGGCCGTACGGATACGGGGATCGGATCTTCCCCGGATGAATCTTCGGATCTTACGGGGTCAGGTCGGGGAATATTCGGATCTTAGGTGCTCACTGTGAATATTCGGATCGTTCACTGACCGCTCGATATACCGAAGCGCGGCAGACAGGCCGGCCTTCGGATCGGATCTCGGCACCTCGGTCGAATTTCTTGAGTCCGATACCCATACGCTGCACCTCTGTCCTGATGCGAGATGCAGGCACAGGGTGTTCGGTTCGGATCTCTTCGCTGGATGCCGCACTCTGAGACCGCGCGGGATCTCAGAATACAGCCGATATAAAAGTCACCAGGCGAAGCTGAATGCACTAGTAAAATCTGTTTATTTTTTACACAACACATGTATTTATAAACATTTGCACAAATATGAAAACAATGGGAATCCCTGCCCGCCCACACAAGTCCCATTGGCCCTCGCTGGCAGGAGGCACCCGGGCCCTGATTCGTATTGGCGGTTAGGAACCGGGGAGTTGCCGATTCGGACCGGATGGTCCGAATCGACCATTTTGCGATTCGACCGGATGGTCCGAATCGGCCATTTTCCGATCCGATCATTCTGACCGGATCCACGAGGCGCTGGGAAAATGGCGACGGGCAAGGCACATACAAAGGAATTATCATACATTTCACAATACACAAATGGGGACACTTTTATTACACCACACACAAAACCACATCTAATTAAAATATAAACGGAACTCTGTGAGTGCAACGGCCCCTAACAGTCTATGGCAAAACCCCGTCCCCATGAACCGCCCCTGGCTGAGGGTGCTGGGCCATCCCGTGACATGGAGGAACCCCTAAAAAGACACCCGCACACCCTGAATATATGGAGGAACCCCTAAAAGCACACCCACACACCCTGAATATATGGAGGAGCCCCTAAATACACACCCACACACCCTGAATATATGGAGGAGCCCCTAAAAACACCCACACACCCTGAATATATGGAGGAACCCCTAAAAAGACACCCGCACACCCTGAATATATGGAGGAGCCCCTAAAAACACCCACACACCCTGAATATATGGAGGAACCCCTAAAAAGACACCCGCACACCCTGAATATATGGAGGAGCCCCTAAAAACACACCCACACACCCTGAATATATGGAGGATCCCCTAAAAACACACCCGCACACCCTGAATATATGGAGGAACCCCTAAAAACACACCCTGAATATATGGAGGAACCCCTAAAAACACACCCGCACACCCTGAATATATGGAGGATCCAATAAAAAGACACCCACACACCCTAAATATATGGAGGAACCCCTAAAAACATACCCGCACACCCTGAATATATGGAGGAACCCCTAAAAATACACCCGCACACCCTGAATATATGGAGGAGCCCCTAAAAACACACCCGCACACCCTGAATATATGGAGGAACCCCTAAAAATACACCCGCACACCCTGAATATATGGAGGAGCCCCTAAAAACACACCCACACACCCTGAATATATGGAGGAGCCCCTAAAAAGACACCCGCACACCCTGAATATATGGAGGAACCCCTAAAAACACACCCTGAATATATGGAGGAGCCCCTAAACAGACACCCGCACACCCTAAAAATATGGAGGAGCCTCTAAAAAGACACCCGCACACCCTGAATATATGGAGGAACCCCTAAAATAAACTACCTAGGCACCCCAATACAACCCTGCACCAGATTAAAGAAACACATTAAGTTCGGGATCTGTTACAGAGATATATTTGTGCATTGCAGTCTCCGTGTTTTTGCAGCTCGTGGTGTTTCTTTGTCCAGTAATCCGCTCTTTGCTCGCGTGTTACGTGTCCATACGATGCACTAATTCCGTGTATTCCAGTATCCGGCGCCGCGCAGTAAAGTCACCGTTGCTCACCAGGCACCACGTGTAACCGCTGAGGATGCTGGGAAAATAAAGGTTACACAAAGCTGGATATTGTGTGTTTTATATGTTTTGCTTTTCTGTAGTTGGGTTTATTGATAAACACTCGCTGCCAGAGAAGCAGAATTCAGCCATTGCAGCCGACAAAATCACGTTAAACGGCAAACGATGTGGAATAAACTGTGGCTTTTCCCCTTTCAGAGCGGTTTGCGTCGTCGGAAGGATAAACCCTTTTCTTACATGTTTCACTGATTCTGAATCCTGTTCCGGATGTTCTTGGGGCTGGTGTCGGCGCTAACACTAATAATTCCACACATATAAACAAAGTATGACATCACAGCTCTGGCGTCACAGGCGCTCTGTCCTCTTTTTACTGGCTACCTTGGAGGACAACATATAGATTTAAAGACGCACTACCACGAACATAAACTGTAACTAAGTTACTTGTGCATTAGAAAAATAATACACATTATTAAACACATTATAAAACTAGGGCTCCCAGGTCGGCCATGTTTTCCTGGACACATAATATATTCATGTTGATGGACCGTGCATGAAAAATGCCACCTTTCATAATATGATTGGCTGCTGACATCACATGCTCTCACTTGTCGCTTCCTGTCGGATGGAATGCTGGGAGATTCTCTGCAAATCTCAGAATATGATTGGCTGCTGACAGGTCCTCCCATCCGAATTCCAAAGAAGCCGCCCATGGGGTCTGTGTAACCAGGACGGCTTGAGAGTGTCAGGAGGCCTGGAGTAAAGGCTGTGACACGCCGCAGGTAGGGCTGCCAAATCAGCCATATTTTCCTGGACACATATGCAGATACAAGTTTTTATAAAGTGCTAACAAGTGCTGTAGCACTGTACAATATAGTATTCATGCTGATGGGCAGTGCATGAAAAATGCCACCCTGCAACATGTATAATCCATATACTGCAGATAAGGAATCCCAGGAACCTGCCTTGATTTCCTTCCTGCAGCGTATGAAAAATTATACATGTTGCAGGGCAGCACTTTCCCTGTGCTCCCCCTCTGCCCACTCCCCACATCCTGACCACGCAATCCTTATAAAGTGCTCAGGATGGGAGGAGTGCCTCCCTCCAATCTGGTGAAATCGTGGGGGTGAAGCAGAGGAGCTTCCTCCATCCCACCCAGCGTCACCAGCTAGGGTTGCCAGATCGGCCATGTTTTCCTGGACACCTGTTGAAGGGCAGTGCATGAAAAATACCACCCTGCAGCATGTATAATCCATACACTGCAGGTAAGAACTTTGAAAGGAATGCCAGGTGACCTGCCTTGATCTCCTTCCTGCATCATATGAATTATACCTGTTGTAGGGCAGCACTTTTCCAGGTGCTCACCCTCTGCATGAAATAATTGTGTCCAGGAAAACATGGCCAATCTGGCAACTCTACTTCACACTGAGAGCAATCGCTGTAGCGAGTGTTCCAAGAGAGGCAACGATGGATCAGATCTGTGCATGCGCGTGCAGCTCCGATCCATCGCTCTGCGTGTGCAGCTCCGATCCATCGCTCTGCGTGTGCAGCTCCGATCTATTGCTCTGCGTGTGCAGCTCCGATCCATCGCTCTGCGTGTGCAGCTCTGACCCAACGCTCTGCATGTGCAGCTCCGACCCAACGCTCTGTGCATGCAGCTCCGACCCAACGCTCTGCGTGTGCGTGCAGCTCCGACCCAACACTCTGTGCATGCATCTCCGACCCAACACTCAGTGCATGCATCTCCGACCCAACACTCAGTGCATGCGCGTGCAGCTCCGGCCCAACGCTCTGTGCATGCTTGTGCAGCTCTGACCCAACGCTCTGCGTGTGCAGCTCCGCCCCAACACTCTGTGCATGCTTGTGCAGCTCTGACCCAACGCTCTGCGTGTGCAGCGCCGGCCCAACACTCTGTGCATGCGTGTGCAGCTCCGCCCCAACACTCTGTGCATGCGTGTGCAGCTCCGACCCAACGCTCTGTGCATGCGTGTGCAGCTCCGCCCCAACACTCTGTGCATGCGCATGCATCTCCGACCAACACTCAGTGCATGCATCTCCGACCCAACACTCAGTGCATGCGCGTGCAGCTCCGGCCCAACGCTCTGTGCATGCTTGTGCAGCTCTGACCCAACGCTCTGCGTGTGCAGCGCCGGCCCAACACTCTGTGCATGCTTGTGCAGCTCTGACCCAACGCTCTGCGTGTGCAGCGCCGGCCCAACACTCTGTGCATGCGTGTGCAGCTCCGACCCAACACTCAGTGCATGCGCGTGCAGCTCTGACCCAACGCTCTGTGCATGCGTGTGCAGCTCCGCCCCAACACTCTGTGCATGCGTGTGCAGCTCCGACCCAACGCTCTGCATGCGTGTGCAGCTCCGCCCCAACACTCTGTGCATGCGCATGCAGCTCCGACCCAATGCTCTGTGCATGCGCGTGCAGCTCCGGCCCAACGCTCTGGCATGCAGCTCCGACCCAACACTCTGTGCATGCGCGTGCAGCTCTGACCCAACGCTCTGTGCATGCGCGTGCAGCTCCGGCCCAACGCTCTGTGCATGCAGCTCCGACCCAACGCTCTGTGCATGCGCGTGCAGCTCCGTCCCAACGCTCTGTGCATGCTTGTGCAGCTCTGACCTAACGCTCTGCGTGTGCAGCGCCGGCCCAACACTCTGTGCATGCTCGTGCAGCTCTGACCCAACGCTCTGTGCATGCGCGTGCAGCTCCGCCCCAACACTCTGTGCATGTGCGTGCAGCTCCGGCCCAACGCTCTGTGCATGCAGCTCCGCCCCAACACTCTGTGCATACGCGTGCAGCTCCGACCCAATGCTCTGCGCAGGCGATACAGAAATTGCATATATAAAGTGTGTGAGTCCGGCAGCGCTGCGCAGTTTGCGGCTCTTACACCAGGTAGTTTGCAGTGACTGCGCCGCCAGGGACAAAATATGAGCAAAATCACGTGAAATAAAAGCACATTAATAAAATACTGCGGCTGTCAGCGGAGCCGCCCCATTATTTAAGGGAAAGAATTGCAAACTCCATTTGTTTTTATAGCGTCCTGGCTTTAACCCCTCGTCTCCCGCTCTGTCCTGCGTCTCTGTGAATGGCAGTTTAGCAGATAATCCCCTGCGGTCTCATGAAAGGGTGGGGGTCCTGGGGTAACATCAGCCTGAGGGGGTGGAGCTCATGTGGACGAGGCCGCGGGGTCAGAGGTCACAGCTGTTTTCATGCCAGCAACACTGCAGCACATTGATGGGCGGGGCTGACCCGCAGTGGGCGTGTTAACTTAACGTGGGGCGGGCTAGGTCGCGGTGGGCGGAGCATGTGGTGCGAGAAATTTACCTTTTCCAGTAGCTGATCTTGCACGGGGCGTGGTTATGGGATGTCCTGCCCCTATAGGGGTGGGCTTTGAACGGGTGATTTAGTGGAACACGCTTCGTAAGGGCGGGGTTTGCTGGTTTAGAGGCGGGGTTTGATGATCCAGTGTGTGAGGCTTATCCAGTTTGGGGCGGTGTTTCATGGCGTAGGGGCGGGGTTAGAGATGGTCGTTACTTCCGCATGCACAGACTGATCCTCTGCCCGGACCCCGCACACCCTGCCCGCCCGGACCCGCAGCTCCCGCACACTCAGCCCCTTCTACCCGGGCTCTCTCAGCTTCAGCCTCTTCCAGGTGCCTGTAACTCCTCCTCCCCGTGTCCCCTGTAACTCCTCCTCCCCGTGTCCCCTGTAACTCCTCCTCCCCGTGTCCCCTGTAACTCCTCCTCCCCGTGTCCCCTGTAACTCCTCCTCCCGTGTCCCCTGTAACTCCTCCTCCCCGTGGCCCCTGTAACAACAACTCCTCCCCGTGGCCCCTGTAACTCCTCCTCCTCATCGTGGCCCCTGTAACTCCTCCTCCTCATCGTGGCCCCTGTAACTCCTCCTCCTCCCCGTGTCCCCTGTAACTCCTCCTCCTCCCTGTGGCCCCTGTAACTCCTCCTCCCCGTGGCCCCTGTAACTCCTCCTCCCTGTGGCCCCTGTAACTCCTCCTCCCTGTGGCCCCTGTAACTACTCCTCCTCCCTGTGGCCCCTGTAACTCCTGCTCCTCTCCGTGGCCCCTGTAACTCCTCCTCCTCCCCGGCCCCTGTAACTCCTGCTCCTCTCCGTGGCCCCTGTAACTCCTCCTCCTCCTCACCGCGGCCCCTGTAACTCCTCCCCCTCCCTGTAACGCCTCCTCCCTGTGGCCCCTGTAACTCCTCCTCCTCCCTGTGGCCCCTGTAACTCCTGCTCCTCTCCGTGGCCCCTGTAACTCCTCCTTCCCCTGAGCCACAGCTCACTCAATTTCCAAGTCACGGAGGCGCCGGGTCAATGAGCCGCTCAGACCCCCTGGAAGATGGACACAAGCGACTTGTTCAGCAGCTGCAGGAGAGGAGACGTCCTGAGAGTGCGGTGAGTGTGAGCGGAGGGAGACGTCCTGAGAGTGCGGTGAGTGTGAGCGGAGGGAGACGTCCTGAGAGTGCGGTGAGTGTGAGCGGGGGGAGACGTCCTGAGAGTGCGGTGAGTGTGAGCGGGGGAGACGTCCTGACTAGTGCGGTGAGTGTGAGTGAAGGGAGACCGTCCTGAGAGTGCGGTGAGTGTGAGTGGAGGGAGACGTCCTGAGAGTGCGGTGAGTGTGAGTGGAGGGAGACGTCCTGAGAGTGCGGTGAGTGTGAGTGGAGGGAGACGTCCTGAGAGTGCGGTGAGTGTGAGCGGAGGGAGACGTCCTGAGAGTGCGGTGAGTGTGAGCGGGGGGAAACGTCCTGAGAGTGCGGTGAGTGTGAGCGGGGGGAGACGTCCTGAGAGTGCGGTGAGTGTGAGCGGGGGGAGACGTCCTGAGAGTGCGGTGAGTGTGAGTGAAGGGAGACGTCCTGAGAGTGCGGTTAGTGTGAGTGGAGGGAGACGTCCTGAGAGTGCGGTGAGTGTGAGTGGAGGGAGACGTCCTGAGAGTGCGGTGAGTGTGAGCGGGGGGAAACGTCCTGAGAGTGCGGTGAGTGTGAGCGGGGGGAGACGTCCTGAGAGTGCGGTGAGTGTGGAGCGGGGGAGACGTCCTGAGAGTGCGTGAGTGTGAGTGAAGGGAGAACGTCCTGAGAGTGCGGTTAGTGTGAGTGGAGGGAGACGTCCTGAGAGTGCGGTGAGTGTGAGTGGAGGGAGACGTCCTGAGAGGCGGTGAGTGTGAGCGGAGGGGACGTCCTGAGAGTGCGGTGAGTGTGAGCGGAGGGAGACGTCCTGAGAGTGCGTGAGTGTGAGCGGGGGAAACGTCCTGAGAGTGCGGTGAGTGTGAGCGGGGGGAAACGTCCTGAGAGTGCGGTGAGTGTGAGCGGGGGGAGACGTCCTGAGAGTGCGGTGAGTGTGAGGCGGGGGAGACGTCCTGAGAGGTGAGTGTGAGTGAAAGGGAGACGTCCTGAGAGTGCGGTTAGTGTGAGTGGAGGGAGACGTCCTGAGAGTGCGGTGAGTGTGAGTGGAGGGAGACGTCCTGAGAGTGCGGTGAGTGTGAGCGGGAAACGCCTGAGAGTGTTGTGAGTGTGAGCGGGGGGGACATCCTGAGAGTGCGGTGAGTGTGAGTGTGAGTGGAGGGAGACGTCCGAGAGTGCGGTGAGTGTGAGCGGGGGGAGACGTCCTGAGAGTGCGGTTAGTGTGAGCAGGGGGAGACGTCCTGAGAGTGCGGTGAGTGTGAGCGGGGGGAGACGTCCTGAGAGTGCGGTGAGTGTGAGTGAAGGGAGACGTCCTGAGAGTGCGGTGAGTGTGAGCGGAGGGAGACGTCCTGAGAGTGCGGTGAGTGTGAGTGGAGGGAGACGTCCTGAGAGTGCGGTGAGTGTGAGTGGAGGGAGACGTCCTGAGAGTGCGGTGAGTGTGAGCGGGGGTGAGACGTCCTGAGAGTGCAGTGAGTGTGAGGGGGGGGGACGTCCTGAGTGTGAGCGGGGGGGAGACGTCCTGAGTGTGAGGGGGGGGAGACGTCCTGAGGTGAGCGGGGGGGAGACGTCCTGAGTGTGAACGGGGGGGGGGAGACGTCTGAGTGTGAACGGGGGGGGAGACGTCCTGAGTGTGAGCGGGGGGGAGACGTCCTGAGTGTGAGCGGGGGGGAGACGTCCTGAGTGTGAGCGGGGGGGGAGACGTCCTGAGTGTGAGCGGGGGAGGGGAGACGTCCTGAGTGTGAGCGGGGGGGGGGAGACGTCCTGAGTGTGAGCGGGGGGGGAGACGTCCTGAGTGTGAGCGGGGGGGAGACGTCCTGAGTGTGAGCGGGGGGGGGGAGACGTCCTGAGTGTGAGCGGGGGGGGGGAGACGTCCTGAGTGTGAGCGGGGGGGGAGACGTCCTGAGTGTGAGCGGGGGGGGAGACGTCCTGAGTGTGAGCGGGGGGGGGAGACGTCCTGAGTGTTGAAGCGGGGGGGGGGAGCGTCTGAGTGTGAGCGGGGGGGGAGACGTCCTGAGTGTGAGCGGGGGGGGAGACGTCCTGAGTGTGAGCGGGGGGGGAGACGTCCTGAGTGTGAGCGGGGGGGGGGAGACGTCCTGAGTGTGGGGGGGGGAGACGTCCTGAGTGTGTAGGGGGGGAGACGTCCTGAGTGTGGGGGGGAGGGGGGGGAAACGTCCTGAGTGTGAGGGGGGGGGAGACGTCCTGAGGGGAGGGGGGGGAAACGTCCTGAGGTGAGCGGGGGGGAGACGTCCTGAGTGTGAGCGGGGGGGGGAGACGTCCTGAGTGTGAGCGGGGGGGGAGACGTCTGAGTGTGAGCGGGGGGGAGACATCCTGAGAGTCGGGGGGGGTGTGACATGTTCTGTGGGTTAACGTGTACTTCTTGCACACAGATACCTGGTGGAGCAGCGAGATGTGGAGCTGAACGTTCGGGATAAGTGGGACAGCACGCCGCTGTAAGTCGCGCCCTGCGAGTGGGGATAGTGTCACACACACACACACACGTTTTTCCGTTCACACTGTGTCGCAGATTTTAGCTGAGGCTCCGTCATAAATCACTATACGAGCTGAGGTGGTTCTATTAGTCTAAACATTAACCCCTTCTATGTGTTCCAGTTCTGCCAAGGGGTGTAGGGGGCATGACTCAATAATCACATGTGGATCCCCCTTCATCCCTCCCAGTCGGGTTTGTGTGCGTGTGAATTCACTCGTGTGTTTGTCGCTCTGTTTGCGAATTCACTCGTGTGTTTGTCGCTCTGTTTGCGAATTCACGCGTGTGTTTGTCGCTCTGTTTGCGAATTCACTCGTGTGTTTGTCGCTCTGTTTGCGAATTCACTCGTGTGTTTGTCGCTCTGTTTGCGAATTCACTCGTGTGTTTGTCGCTCTGTTTGCGAATTCACTCGTGTGTTTGTCGCTCTGTTTGCGAATTCACTCGTGTGTTTGTCGCTCTGTTTGCGAATTCACTCGTGTGTTTGTCGCTCTGTTTGCAAATTCACTCATGTGTTTGTCGCTGCGTGTGATTTCACTCGTGTGTTTGCGTCTCTGCGTTTTGCATTCACTCGTGTGTTTGCGACTCTGCGTTTTGCATTCACTCGTGTGTTTGCGTCTCTGCGTGTGATTTCACTCGTGTGTTTGCGTCTCTGCGTGTGATTTCACTCGTGTGTTTGCGTCTCTGCGTGTGAATTCACTTGTGTTTGCGTCTCTGTGTGTGGATTCACTCGTGTGTTTGCGTCTCTGCGTGTGGATTCACTCGTGTGTTTACGTCTCTGCGTGTGGATTCACTCGTGTGTTTGCGTCTCTGCGTGTGAATTCACTCGTGTGTTTGCGTCTCTGCGTGTGGATTCACTCGTGTGTTTGCGTCTCTGCGTGTGGATTCACTCGTGTGTTTGCTCCTCGTGTGATTTCACTCGTGTGTTTGCGTCTCTACATGTGATTTCACTCGTGTGTTTGCGTCTCTGCGTGTGATTTCACTCGTGTGTTTGCGTCTCTGCGTGTGATTTCACTCGTGTTTGCGTCTCTGCGTGTGGATTCACTCGTGTGTTTGCGTCTCTGCGTGTGGATTCACTCGTGTGTTTGCGTCTCTGCGTGTGTATTCACTCGTGTGTTTGCGTCTCTACGTGTGGATTCACTCGTGTGTTTGCGTCTCTGTGGATTCACTCGTGTGTTTGCGTCTCTGCGTGTGGATTCACTCGTGTGTTTGCGTCTCTGCGTGTGGATTCACTCGTGTGTTTGCGTCTCTGCGTGTGGATTCACTCGTGTGTTTGCGTCTCTGCGTGTGGATTCACTCGTGTGTTTGCGTCTCTGTGGATTCACTCGTGTGTTTGCGTCTCTGCGTGTGGATTCACTCGTGTGTTTGCGTCTCTGCGTGTGGATTCACTTCGTGTGTTTGCGTCTCTGCGTGTGGGATTCACTCGTGTGTTTGCGTCTCTGCGTGTGGATTCACTCGTGTGTTTGCGTCTCTGCGTGTGGATTCACTCGTGTGTTTGCGTCTCTGTGGATTCACTCGTGTGTTTGCGTCTCTGCGTGTGGATTCACTCGTGTGTTTGCGTCTCTGCGTGTGGATTCACTCGTGTGTTTGCGTCTCTGTGGATTCACTCGTGTGTTTGCGTCTCTGCGTGTGGATTCACTCGTGTGTTTGCGTCTCTGCGTGTGGATTCACTCGTGTGTTTGCGTCTCTGCGTGTGAATTCACTTGTTGCGTCTCTGTGTGGATTCACTCGTGTGTTTGCGTCTCTGCGTGTGGATTCACTCGTGTGTTTGCGTCTCTGCGTGTGGATTCACTCGTGTGTTTGCGTCTCTGCGTGTGAATTCACTCGTGTGTTTGCGTCTCTGCGTGTGGATTCACTCGTGTGTTTGCGTCTCTGCGTGTGGATTCACTCGTGTGTTTGCTCCTCGTGTGATTTCACTCGTGTGTTTGCGTCTCTACATGTGATTTCACTCGTGTGTTTGCGTCTCTGCGTGTGATTTCACTCGTGTGTTTGCGTCTCTGCGTGTGATTTCACTCGTGTTTGCGTCTCTGCGTGTGGATTCACTCGTGTGTTTGCGTCTCTGCGTGTGGATTCACTCGTGTGTTTGTCGCTCTGCGTGTGAATTTTTACTCCTGTGTTTGTCGCTCTGTGTGATGGTTTGTACACGGCCTCGGCTCATCCCGTCCTTCTCCTGCAGGTACTACGCCTGTCTGTGCGGCCACGTGGAGGTGGTGCATTACCTGCTGGCCAGTGGTAAGAGCATTTATAGGTAAATACGGGTGAATCCTCAGACGTGCCGGCCGTGTGCCGTGACCTGTCCTGTGCGCGAAAATCAAGGGGGTCACCGCGTACAGGACAGGTTTTATACATAAAATGTTAAAAAGTGCAGAATATAAGCTTTTATACAGAGGGAGTGCGTCCTGCGTTTGCTGCAGTCAGCGCCAGCGCAAACCCAGAGGCCACAGGAACCTCTCGCCCGGTAAATACCGTGGAAATCCAGCCGGCATTTCCTCTTAAGCCCCAAAATCCACTAAATTACTTTGTTTGTTTAAGAGTTTTCTGAGCTCGCCAGCCCAGGGCGGCTCTGACAGCAATCCTGATTGTCAGCCTTTGGGGCGAGGGCTCCGTCGCCCGCAGTGATTGTCAGCCTTGAGGGCTCCGTCGCCCGCAGTGATTGTCAGCCTTGAGGGCGCCGTCGCCCGCAGTGATTGTCAGCCTTTTGGGGCGAGGGCGGTGTTAGCTGTGCAGAATAGATTTTTTTTGGGGGCGTGTTGTTGGTTGGGGGGCGTGTTGTTGTTGGGGGGCGTGTTGTTGGTTGGGGGGCGTGTTGTTGGGGGGCGTGTTGTTGGTTGGGGGGGCGTGTTGTTAGTTTGGGGGGGCGTGTTGTAGTGGGCGTTGGCGGGTGTTGGTTGTTGCGTGGTGTGGGGGGGCGTGTTGTTGGTTTGGGGGGGCGTGTTGTTGGTTCGGGGGGGCGTGTTGTTGTTCGGGGGGGGGCGTGTTGTTGTTCGGGGGGGCGTGTTGTTTGGTTCGGGGGGGCGTGTTGTTGGTTCGGGGGGTGTGTTGTTGGTTCGGGGGGGGCGTGTTGTTGGTTCGGGGGGGCGTGTTGTTGGTTCGGGGGGGGCGTGTTGTTGGTTCGGGGGGGCGTGTTGTTGGTTCGAGGGGGCGTGTTGTTGGTCGAGGGGGGCGTGTTGTTGGTTGAGGGGGGCGTTGTTGTTGGTCGGGGGGGGGCGTTGTTGGGTTCGGGGGGGCGTGTTGTTGTTTGGTTCGGGGGGCGTGTTGTTG